>CAUYUD010144853.1:0-44676 GCA_963575295.1 Alouatta caraya | reverse complement strand
GATCTCGGCTCACCACAACCTCCGCCTCCTGGGTTCAATCAAGCAATTCTCCTGCCTCGGCCTCCCGAGTAGCTGGGACTACAGGCACGTGCCACCATGCCCGGCTAATTTTTGTATTTTTAGTAGAGACGGGGTTTCACCATGTTGACCAGGATGGTCGCGATCTCTTGACCTCGTGATCCCCCCGCCTCGGCCTCCCAAAGTGCTGGGATTACAGGCGTGAGCCACCGCGCCCGGCAGGCTTATTTTTTTTTTAAAGACAGGGTCTCACTCTGTTGCCCAGGCTGGAGTACAGTGGCATAATCTCTGCTTATGGCAGCCTAGACCTCCTGGGGTCAGGTGATCTTCCCACCCTAGCCTCCTGAGCAGCTGAGAATATAGGTGCACACCACCATGTCCAGCTACGTTTTTTTTGTATTTTTAGTAGAGATGGCATTTCATCAAGTTGCCCAGGCTGGTCTCAAACTCCAGAGCTCAAGTGGTGCTCCTAACTCAGCCTCCCGCATAGCTGAGACTACAGGCACACACCACCATACCAGCTAATTTTTTGTAGAGACAAGGTACTCAAGCTGGTCTTAAACTTCTGGGCTTAAGCAATTCAGCCACCTTGACATCCTAAAGTGTGGGGATTACAGGCATGCACCACCATACTTGGCCTGAAATACTGGCTTAAATTTAACAACACAAAATAAAAACTTTTAGAAAAAATATTCAGGATTTAGTGTTAGACAAGACTTCATAGACTTGGCATGGAAAACACAATATGTAAGAGAAGAGACTGATAAATTGGACCTAACCAATCTCAGCAAAACCTGTAAAGAGAACAAAAACAACAAGCTCCAAATAAGCAATCCAATTAGCAAATCAGAAATTAGAAAATGGCAAAAGACATGGGGAGACACAACCAAATAGGATACATGAATGATAAATAAGCACATGAAAATACGCTGAACACCATTAGTCATTAAAGAAATGCAAATTAAAATCATAGCAATATATTATCTATCAGAAAGCCTAAAATTTTTTTTTAAATATTAATAACACCAAATGCTACAAAGGATGTGCACAAACTGGAGAACTCATATATCAGTGGTGGGATTCTAAAATGGTACATTCTAAAATGAGTTTTAAAACACTATATATATAATTGCCATACACTATTGTACTTTTGAGCATTTATCCAGAGAAACAAACATTTATATTAACAAAAACATGCACATAGATGCTTTAACTTTGTTACCACCTAAAACAAGAAATAACCTAGATGTACTTCAATGGATGAAGGGTTAAACAAACCATGGTACCCATATACCATGGAATGCTACTCTGCAATAGGTGAACTATCAATACCCTTAACAACCTGAATGAATCCCCACGGGATTATATTGAGTAAAAAAGAAACAATCCCAAAAGAGTACATATTATGTAATGTATACATATTGTGTGATGTATACAAATTGTTGTGCCACGTATACAACATTTTGAAAAGACACAATTTTAGAAACAGAGTACAGGTGAGTGGTTGCTAGAAGTTAGGAACAACTGGGGCAGCAGTAGGGGAAGGAAAACGGTGGGTGTGGTTTTACAAAGGCAGCATGAGGTGACCTTGTAGTGAAAGAACTTTCCTGCAACTTGACTGTGGTGGATAAAATTTTAATAAAATTGTATGGGTCTAAAGATATATACATGGGAATATATGGGAAATGTGAATAATAAGGGTTATATCAATGTCCATATCCTAGTTGTAATATTGTACCATAGTTACACAAGATACTACTGATGAGAATAAATGGGTAAAGGGTACATGGGATTTCTGTATTATTTCTCACAAGTGCCTGTAAAGCTAAAATTAACTCAAAAAAAGTTTAATTAAAAATAAACAGGTAGATATGTTTACGGACAGATTCTGGTGATAGCTTCATGGGCATATATTTATCTTTAAACTCATTAAGTTGCATACATACAACATGTAGAGACTTTTCTATGTCAATCAGACCTCAGTAAAGTTGGTTTTAAAAACATGCAAACAAACAAGCACTACCTATACAAGAGCTCTCCAAGTTCAGTACTCCCCAGTTTTCAAAATGTATGGGGTCTTGTGTTTCTTTAGTATTTATAAATGCCTCTTGCCACCTACCTTGTTCTCAGATCATTGCGGGTATTTCAGGGGACTAAATTATAATGGTCACTAGTTTTCCCAATGCATGTTCCCACAGATTTCACCTCATTTGCAGCTAATTCCTTTGATTGTCCTTTTATACCTACCTTGTATTCAACCCAAACATTGAACACCACCCCTTTTTATAAATTCCCTAAAGTGCCAGCACTCCAAAATGGTTGTGTGGAACATTTTGGCTAAATAACTAGAATAACACAGTAGGTTTCTCTCCCAGACAACAACCAACCTAAAATTACTTACTATACATCCATAATCTAAATGTTCTTAGTCACCTCTACCACAGTGAAATTGGCATGGGCTGACTCTCCTCTACAGGTTCCTTGGCTTCCCACCAAGGAAACCTTGGATCTTGAATTTTGCCCCAAATCCCTAACTATGTCACATGATTTCCATCTCTCATCCCTCTCCTCCTCTCTTCCTGTCTTGCTTTTTTCTTTCCTTCCCTTTTTCTTTCCCTTCCTCCTTCCTCAGGGTGAAAACAATTAAACACTAGGCCTAAGGAAAAATGAACCAGTTTTTTTTTGTCCTTCTAGAATATACTGTTTGACTTTTTCAGGATTATGTCGTGATCTTTAGAAGGCAGAATGAAATTGCTAACATAAGAGATTATATATAACTATGTATTTATTTATAAATACTAATAATTTTTCACAGTTGTTTAATAATTCAAAAATTAGCTAACCTATTAAAGCCTTTCATTCTTGAAAATCTTAATTTCTTTAATATTAATTACTCTCTCTTTGGCTTATATGGATATTTGAACTTGCCTTGAACATACGCCCTTATTATGCATCCAACACACTAGAGCTGAATAGAATACTTTTGAATGTTGCACTTTAGAGAGAGAAATACCAAGAGAAACAGTAAGGAAAAATAAAACTATTCAAGTCCATGTCTAAATAAAGTCATATTCTCTATTCTATTAGTGAGTGATACATTCCATAGGCCAAATTCTGCCCTAGGTTATATGCACACTGTTCTTTCTGATGTAAGTGGGAATTGTTCATGTATAACTGAAGGCATCAGTTAGCCCTTTGGGCATGAAAATACCCACAAAAAAAGCAAAAATAATTTAAGTCTTATTGTATTTGGCTTCTAGGTGAAAATGATATAATATAAACGGTAATTCCATTAGATAATACAGGTTTTCAAAAGCACTACCATCAAATTCCAACCATTGAAAATTTGACAGAATTACCATAGTGGCATTTTCAAGACTAAAGATTGTTAAAAAAAAATAAGTGAACATTGGAACATACTATTCTATTTATAGCAATTTTCAGTTTTAGTAGTATATGTAATACATGTGCAATATAATATTTGTGTATATTTCCTTTTACATATATTATACTTTATAGCTATTGGCTGAGAAACCACTGTTTTCTAGCAGAAATAATTAATTGCTAAATTCTTCTTTAAACATCAGTTTTCAAGTTTAAATGCTAATTTATCCACGGCTTACTGTAGGTCTTGATTGTGTTTCTACAGGGAAGTTTTCACTGAACTTAAGTTTTGCTATAAAATATTAAACTGATAACATTCAGACTGGCAAAAAGCCAAACACTACAATATGACTAGTGACAATCTTACATACACTAGCTAAACAAAACTCTTTGAGTGTACACATATATTGTACATACAGTAGCCCCCCTTTATCCATTGAGGATATATTGCAAGACCCCCAGTGAATGCTTGAAACCATAGACAGTACTGAAACCTGCATATGCTATGTGTTTTCCTATACATACGTACCTAAGATAAAGTTTAATTCATAAATTGGGCCCAGTAATAGATTAACAATAACTATCAAAATAGAACAATTTTAACAATATATTGTTCAGAATTTCATGGACTTCTTACACTGTAGTTCTTAGTAACTTCAGCACATAATCTTTTATCTTTATTAAGAGTGTTTACCTTTTCACTTAAAAGAGGGACTTTATGGCTTCTTGGCACAGCCAAATTGCCAGCATTACTATTATTGCACTTTGGGGCCGTTAAGATGTAAAATACAGTTTCCTTGAACACAAGCGACAACTGTGATACAGCAACAGCTGATCTGATTACTAAGATGGCTACTATGTGAGTGAAGGGCTAGGAGCATAGACAAGGAGATGCTGCTGGACAAAGAGATGATTCACCCTCCAGGCAGGAGGTAGTGTGACCACCTGACATGTCATCATGTCAAACTGGGTGCTTCGCAAAACAGCACCAAATTTAAAACTTACAAATTGTTTATTCCTGAAATTTTCCATTTAATGTTTTCAGACTGTGGTTGACTGTGGGTAACAAACAACAGAAAGCAAAACCAAGGATGACGGAGTACTACTGTATACAATGGCTATTAGAGTTTAATAACAGCGACTAAACAGATTTGCTTAGAAGCAGGTGAAGCACTTGCCACAAAAACAGTAAAATACCTTGGAATACAGTCAACCAGGGAGGGGAAACATCTCTATAATGAGAATTGCAAAGCACTGCCAAAAGAAATCAGATAACACAAACAAATGTCATTGGTTTGTGTGACATTCCATGCTCATGAATAGGAAGAACCAATACTGTTAAAATGGCCATACTGTCTAAAGCAATTTATAGATTAAATGCCATTTCTATCAAAGAAACAATGGCATTCTTTGCAGAACTAGAAAAAAAAGTATTTTAAAATTCATATAAAACCAAAAATGAGCCTGAATAGACAGACAATCCTACACAAAAAGAACAAAGCTGGCAGCATTGCACTACTGATTGTAAACTATACTACAGGGCTACAGTAACCAAAACAGCATGAATCTGGTACAAAAACAGATACATAGATCAATGAAAACGAATAGAGAGCCCAGAAATAAGACCACCACACCTACAACCATCCGATCTTTGAGAAAGATGACAAAAACAAGCAACAGGGAAAGGACTCCCTATTCAATAAATGTTGAGATAACTTGTTAGCCATATGCAGAGATTAAAACTGGACTCCGTCCTTATACCACATACAAAACTCAACTCAAAATGGATTAAAGCCTTAAACGTAAAATCTGAAAATAAAAGCCTGCAAGACAATCTAGGCAATACCATTCTCGACATAGCAAATAGGAACAGGCAAAGATACCATAATGAAGATGCCAAAAGCATTTGCAACAAAAACAAAATTGACAAATGGGATCAAATTAAACTAAAGAGATTCCACACAGCAAAACGATTAACCGAATGAACAGACAACCTATAGAATGAGAGAAAATTTTTGCAAACTATGTGCCTGACAAAAGTCTGATAGACAAAGCTCTATAACAAACTTCAACAGATCTACAAGAAAAAAACAGCCCCATTAAAAAGTGGGCAAAGGACATAAACAGACCCTTTTCAAAAGAACACATACACGTGGCCAACAAGCATATGAAAAAAACTCAACACCACTGATCATTGAAAAAATGTAAATAAAAACCACAATGAGAGATACCATCTCACATCAATCAGAATGGCTGTTATTAAAAAATCAAGAAACAAAAGGTGCTGGCGAGGTTGCAGAGAAAAAGCAATGCTTAATACGCTGATGTTGGGAATATAAATTACTGGAAAACAGGGTGTCAATTCCTCAGAGACCAAAACACAGAACTACCATTTTACCCAGCAATCCCATTACTGGGTATATACCCAAAGGAATATGAGTCATTCTATCATAAAGACACATGCACTCGTATGTTCGCTGCAGCACTATTTACAATAGCAAAGATATGGAACCAACCTAAATGTTCGTTGACGGTAAACAGTTATTTTCTTTTGTCATATACTTTTAAATCCATCAGGGCAGTAAGAAAGAATGAATGCCTGAGCCCCACCTAGACCAATGAAGACATAAAGTATGGGGATCAGAATATTTTTTAAAGTTTCTCAATAATACTAATAATTTCTATAGTTGAGAATTATTACCCTAAACTGGAATCTAACTCATATGTGGTGCATATACAAAATCTGGTTGTCTTCTAGTATTTCTATCTGGGAAAAAGAAATCACTGTACCAGCAAATATATAAGCCAGAGAGCTGGGATTCATCAATTCCCTTTCTCTCAAATTACACATTCCTTCAACAAATCCTTTAATTCTTTTTTTTTTTTTTTTTTTTGAGACAGTCTTGTTCTGTTGCCAGCCACCAGGCTGGAGTGCAGTGGTGCAATCTCGGCTCACTGCAACCTCCACCTACTGGGTTCAAGCAATTCTCCTATCTCAGCCTCCCGAGTAGCTGGGACTACAGGCGCATGCCACCACACCCAGCTAATTTTTGTATTTTTAGTAGAGACGAGGTTTCACCATGTTGGTCAGGATGGTCTCAATCTCTTAATCTCGTGACCTGCTCGCCTTCTCAAATTGCTCTCAAAGCTGACCAGTTATTTGCATATTCACTAGACTCTTCATAATCCAAGCAAGTAACACTTATATATCACTTGGGCCACGAGAATGCCATTAACAACCCTTTACTCTTGTCTTCAGGCAGACCATTCTCCCTACCTGCAGCCAAAGTGGTCTTTAGGAAAAGGAAATCTGGGAACGTCACACATTTTCCATCCTTACTCTCATCCCTCATCTACTGTCCCTCACATAAAACATTTCAGTAGAATCTCATTTAAAAAATTGTAACATATCCAATGATGCTCTTTAACACAGTCTCTTCCAACTGTTCTGTTCTCATTGCATACCATACCCCACTTTGCCAGCTACACTCTAACCACATTGATCTTTCAGTCTATGTGCATATTCCTTTTTACACAGGGCGTTTACAGTATTTGCTATGCATTTATGGAATGTTCTTAACTCCCTTTGCCCTGTTGGATTCTATGCATTCTTTTGAATAAATCTTACTATCAGTTGAATTGTATCCCACCAAAAGTTGTAATGAAGCCCTAACCCTATGTGCCTGTGACTCTGATCTTATTTGGGTAGTGTCTTTTTGGATGTAATTGAGTTAAGATGAGTCTTACTGAATTAGGAAAAGCCTTAATCCGGTACAACTGATGTACTTATAAGAAGAGAAGACACACATGATCAGAGGAGAGGATCATATGATAATGGAGGCAGAGGCTGGAGTGATGCAGCTACAAGTGAAGGAACGTTAAGGATTGCTGGCAAACACGAGATGCTGGAAGAGGCAAGGAAGGATTCTAGAGGTTTCAGAAAGAGCATGGCCCTTCCAACACCTTGATTTCAGACCACCAGCCTCCAGAACTCTTAGACAATGAATTACCATTGCTTAAGCCACCGGTTTGTGATAAGTTTTTAGTACAGGCTTAGAAAACTAATCCACATATTTAGTATCATTTATTAAAGGAAGCCTATCTTGACTTCAGCAGTTTGACCAAATCATTCTTCATATGGTCCTGTAGCACTTATCACAATTATAATTTTGCTTTTATTGGGTGTAATTATGTGATTGCTTATCTTTTGAAATAGACTGTAAGCTCCATCATAACAGGAAGTTATGGCTATTAAAGTGTTTTAGCAGACATTGTTTTCTTTACATGTTCGAGTTTATGGTGTAAGTTAAATAGGTCAAGTTTGTTTGTTTCCAATTTGTAATGAGTATGCTAACATTTTGAGGTGTTATATAGTTTTGTCAGGGTTGCACAATTTTTTTTACTAAAAGGTCAAGAATTAAAGTCTTGCCTTCTGCTTAAATACTGCATTTTAAAATCACACGTAAAAAATGCACAGAGAATAATTACTTTTTTACTTGGATGGTTTTACCTCTTCCATAATCAAGTAGGAAGTGCTTCCTTCTTTATATTTTATCATAATAAGGATTGACTCTATATGGGATGGCTCAGGTGTTCAGGCTGGCTTAAGGAAAATATTCTTTCTTTAAGCCATTGTAATCCATCCCAACTGCCATAAAACATGAAAATATTGAGCAGAACTTTACACAAAATTACATTCTGCTGTACATTTAAATTGCCTGTATCAATGAGGGACATAGCTACAAAATATAATAACTTTAATTATTTGTATAAATCATGTAAATATCTGAAGCATTACAAATGTTTATACTACAAATACATACAAAACATGCATAAACATACAAAAATTACATTTACATTATAAATATTTGTTTTCAGTTCTTTTTGGTTTCTGTGCTTTTTTTTTGATTCAGGGAATTTAAAAACTATTATTTAGATCTGCTCAGTGACGTAGGTTCTTGTCAAGTTACTATTTTCAGTTTAAGTTCAGAGAAACTTGAGACTATAAATTTAGGCAGGTAGTTTAAATTCCCTAAGGCTAATTTATAAAAATCTCTATAATGGAAATAATGTCATAAAACTATCATTAACTATATTTAACTATATTAAACATGTTATAAGTATGTTACTATTTCATTGTATTAACTGCAAGTATGTAACATGTTTAATATAGTATACATAAATCAGTGATTAATAGCAGCTATGATAATTTGTAACTGATTGTTCTGAAAAACTTCATTATGTTCTATTGATCTTAACTTTATTTTGAATAACCCAAAACTATTCAACTAACTTGAGCTGTTAACCCAGCTGGCTAGATATAAAGAGAAGGCTTTGCACAGAGAAACATTTAGTACACACATGCATGCATACTTAACCCACGCACACACAAACACAGAGTCAGAGCTAAATGCAATGAAATATTAAAGGAATAATATGGATTGAGATTCTCTTGGAGTGGGAGTGGGATGGTATTCCTATGAGAATTCTATGCCATAGAGCTTACTGAACTGAATGAGGAGGCTTCCATAACGTGACATGGATGTTTTATGTTGCCTCAATCAATAGGAATGTGGAAACACCTTTATAAAGTGTGCACACGGGCATACAGTTCAGAGATTGAGAGACTTGGTTTATCTATTCTAACAAATGTTGGTTAAATTGCATTTTCTTTACCTCCAGAACTATCAATAGTTTTTCTTTCTCAGATTGAATACATAAATCAAAACAGCATACTTCATGAAATATGATTATGAAACTCCTATCCTTCATCTATTGATTCCTAAAACTTTATTTACCCATGTATTTTTCTCTTCATTGTATCATATTAGAACTGCTCTTTTCCACACTATTGTAGCTACAGTCATCTATGGCTCTTGAATTGTCAATGTATCAAGGAGCCATCAAAATAGCATAGAAAATGTGAACAAGCCCAATGCTAAATCATTTCTTGGTTCCACAGTTATATTTCATCAGCTTCAAACTGCAGTAATTGTTTTACTGCAATTCTGCATAATTACTATAAGGATAACTATACTGACTATTCTATGATGGTATTTGTGCTATAAAATGTGTGGAACTGCTTAAGGCAAAATATATTTTCACAGAAAACTCTGAAGTTTTACTTTTAAATGAAATGCCACCAAACACATATACTTATTTTCAAATTGTTTTATCTACCAATTCAAAGTGTTAAAGTAAATTTTTTTTTTACATATTTTAAAACTTTTATAAAAGTAACCATATGAAATCCAACATATGTAACTATAGCATGTGCTGATTCAATACGAAAACGAAGCTTTAGAAAAGCTGCTAATATTAACAGTGTTCCCTATTTGATAATAAAAAATATGAATAGATTTTTTCCAGTTTTAGTATAAAAGACATAATGAATTTTAGCTTGATATAATTTGAAATAGCCAATATATTAAACCCCTAAGTAAAATTTCAATTGGTAATCCTGTCAGATTCAAGTCCCTAAATGAATTAATTTAAACACCAACCATTTTCCAACATGTTGAAGCTTTAAAATGCTAGTTTGGAATAAAAGCTGTGAGATTCACTACCATAACAATATTGAGCATTTGTTTTTTTTATTTAGGAAATTCAATTTCCAACATTAGTGTGTCTGGATTTCCTGGCATCCTTTCCCCCAGAGATTTAATTATTTAGAATCTTTTTTTTTTTTTTTTTTTTTTTTGGTAAATTAAAATTCTGATTTTACTGATGGGAAGCTGATACTAAATGAACTGTCTGGGATAAAGCGTTGAGATCTGCTAATTAATTTTATGCCACCAGGTATAAGTAAACCAGTAGAAAATCACTATAAGCAACTAAGTAAAATTCTGGTTTCTGAGCCATTCCACAAATAAGTTGTATGTTTTATTTTACACATGCATGGAAACATACACACTATATAAATTCATCAATCTGTGGCCTTTTGGAAGATAGGTGAAAATATGCATATACATAAAGTACAGGTTTGTAGTTTGAAATTTGACTAAACAAGATTATTAATCATTTGTTCTATCCTATGCCTAGCATCATAAAAGTCCCTAATCCCCAAATTAAATGGAGTTTAGGTGCATTATATACTCATGCAACAGTAAGTTACATTTTATACTAAAATATTTTTTCTGCAAATGTTCTTGCAGTTATATAATGAAATAGTAACAAGCTACATTTCTCTGTATTTTGACCATAAAATCTAGCAAAAAGAAAAAAAAAAGTTTTTATGTAAACACCAGGAAGCATGAGAGAAGAGAAAAAAACAAGTCTGATCATTGGCTAATGGGGATGGCTCTGTCACTCGATATCTAAATAATCCTACAGAAGTCAAGAGCTTGCCATACTTTATGACTTGTGCTACACTCCACATTCCACTTACTTTTTTATGCAGAATTCAAGAGGCCCGTATTTTGTTCATCTAGTTCAATCCTATGTAAATGGGGAAACTGAGTCACATAACTCCGTCTGAGAGGTTGAGGCTGGTAGAGTACAGCATGAGCCATTGTCCCCAGCCTCCATTACTTCTTATAACAACTTTTAAGCAATTAGTACATTCCTTATTAATCAACTATTATATGTTTTATTCCTGTAAGTTTTATTCTTAAGATTACAGAGTAGCATAATCTAAATCAGATTTCCCAACTCCTAACCTCCTGTCCTTCCTGTTACTTTTTTTTTTTTTGAGACAGGATCTTGTTCTGTTGCCCAGGCTGGAATGCAGTGGCATGATCATGGGTCACTGAAGCCTCGACTTCCTGCACTTAGGTGATCTTTCCACTTTAGCCTCAGCCACTTGAGTAGTTGGGTCTACAGGGATGCATCACCACACTTGGTTAATTTTTTTAGGGTGTTTTTTTGTAGAGATGAGGTTTTGCCATGTTTCCCAGGCTGGCCTCAAACTCCTGGCTCAACCAAAGCAGGTGGATCACCTGAGTTAAGGAGTTCAAGACCAGCTTGGCCAACATGGAAAAACACCTTCTCTACTAAAAATACAAAAAATTAGCTGGCGTGGTGGTGGGCGCCTGTAATCCCAGCTACTCAGAAGGCTGAGGCAGGAGAATTGCCTGAACTGGAGAGGTAGAGGCTGCAGGGAGCCAAGATCATGCCATTGTACTCCAGCCTGGGCAACAAGAGCAAAACTCGGTCTCAAAAAAAAAAAAAAAAAAAGTATAATACAGATTTTTATAAATTTTATAATATCTTAAACATATTCAGACTGGTATCCAATATAAAGGAATCTTATGTAGATCTCCATTTTAGAATAAATAATTGTTCTGTAATTTTCATTTGAATGAATCCAGATTCTCATAATGCTGGGTACCCCTGAAATATTTAATAGGTGCTAGATGGTTAAATGACAGATCTGAATGGTTTTCTAACACTTTATGACTAGTTCTGTAGTTTTATTATAAAATGCAGAATAATTTAAAACTTACACAAGAAAATAAATAGTGTACAAATAGGAAAGGACAAGTTTTCATAGTCCAACAGTTACGACATAAAGCAGTCTCATTAAATCATAAGTACTTTAACCTTTTCTTGAAAGAAGGGAAAGATTTAAAGATTTATGAAGAAATTTTGCCTAAACTAGAAATGACTCACATTTGACATGTATCGAAATGATAATGCTGATTTCAATAGGCACTCTAAGAGCATTTTATTCCCAAGAGAGTAATTCAGTCATGGTTATCTCTCGCATTTAGATTTTAAACTTAAGCTTTTAATGTACTACTGCCTGCCAAAACATGGCACAGTTTCAGATAAAAGACTTATTATTGTTATCATTGTTGATACAAAAATATCCAACAAATATATCTGTTTGGCATCTTCTGCAAAGACGCAACCGTCTTTCTTTCTTTCTGCAACTTTGGCACTGTCTTTCATTAGCAGTTTCTACTTCTACGTTTTTAATATTAAAACCCAATTCTGTAGGACTGGTCTCTGGGGAGAAGGGAGACCTCAAGACAATGGAAACTTCAAGACTAGGACAAACCGGTCTCCTAGCTGTTAACTACTGAACATGTGGAGACTAAGCACTGAGAGACTGAAGCCATTGTGTCCTATGGACAAGACCTGATATATATCCTCTCAACCTAGTTGCATATAAAAACACTGACCCCTGCCAACCACACATTCACTAAACTCATATCTTAGTATTTGAAAGCCAAATAACAATTCTCAAGACCCTCTGAGGAAATACACTCATATTACCTGCTTCAGGATGAAAAAAAACAAGAAATCAAAGATAATTTTTATAAAATGAATGAGGGTGTAAATGTCCTCAGTTTAAATGGGGTTCACATGAGCCACTGGCTGGATGCTTACATGAGAGCTCACACTGGAAACTGGGGTACCCAGCACCCGGGGTGACATGATTTGGCTCTGTGTCCCCACTCACACCTCATGTCAAATTGTAATCCCCAACGTTGGTGGTGGGGCCTCATGAGAGGTGACTGGAACATGGGGCATTTTCTCCTCAGTGGTTTAGCACCACCCACCTAGTGCTATTCTCCGGACAGAGTTCTCGTGAGATCTGGTTGTTTGTAAGTGCGTAGTACCTCCCTGCTCTCTCTTCCTCTTATTCTGGCCATACGAAGTGTTCTCTCAGCCGTTGTCTACCGTCATGATTGTAAGTTTCCTAAAGACGCACCAGATACCAAACAGATGCCAGAATCATGATTCCTGTACAGCCCACATAACCATGAGCCAATTAAATTTTTTTTTAAATTATACTTTAAGTTCCAGTGTACATGTGCAGAACATGCAGGTTTGTTACTTAGGTATACACATGCCATGGTGGTTTGCTGCATCAATTCCCCATCATATACATTACGTACTTCTCCTAATGCTATCCCTCCTATAAATTCTACCCCCTGCTATCCCTCCCCTAGCTCCCCACCCCTTGACAGGGGTTCCCCCTCCCTTTGTCCATGTGTTCTCATTGTTCAACTCTCACTTACTACCCAGTCTCAGGTGTTTTTTTTTTTTTTTTTGAGATGGAATTTCACTCTGTTGCCCAGGCTGGAATATAGTGGCATGATCTTGGCTCACTGCAACCTCTGCCTCGTGGGTTCAAGTGATTCTCCTGCCTCAGCCTCCTGAGTAGCTGGGAATACAGGCAAGTGCCACCACGCCTGGCTAATTTTTGTATTTTTAGTAGAGATGCAGTTTTGCCACATTTGCCAGACTAGTCATGAACCCCTGACCTCAGGTGATCTGCCCGCCTTGGCTTCCCAAAGTGCTGGGATTATGGGCGGAAGCCACTGTGCCAGGCTAGGTATTTTTTTTATATCCATGCGAGAACATACTACTATACCTGGTTTGAAAGGCAAGTGTGGCTTTAACTGTATTGGGCTATTCCAGTGCCTGAAAAAAATAAAAGGCTGAACTGTGCCTTTCTTCTGGAGACTGTAAATACCAGACATCTCACAGCTCTTTTAGCCTTTAGCAGCTTCCAAGGCTCATACAAACCATGGTTCACAACTAAAATAATAATATAACACCTTTTGAGTGCTTCAAGTATAAAGTTCATTAGCTCTAAGGTCACCATTTTAATGCAACAGACAAATTTTATTCACTTCATCAGGTGCTATCTGAGAAAGACAGCTATAAAAATCAAGCTGGGGTATTCATACATCCATGACTAGTAAAATTAGTACCAGACATCAAGTGAGTCCTTAGACATTTTTAAACAAAATAGAACATACTAACCCAAAGCAACAAAAAATTTTCTGAGGATATCATAATTATGGATAGCATTGTCTTTAAGTTTCTGTGAAAGATTTTACAGCAATTTTGGGGGAGGAAAAGCTAGTATATCAAGAGCTACATCATTAGGTCATTTAAATGTTCTTCTTCTTTAGTTGTCATTTAAATACACCTGAAATCTAAAAGATACTGCTGCAGATTTTGTGAGTAGATGCCAGTTAAGAGAAAGTAAGACAAATCCTTGTGTTTAACCAAATGTTAAATATTTTTTATTTTACTCACCTGCACACTAAGATGAATCCATTTCTTCACAAGAATTCTCCCCAGTGTCGTTACTTTTATTGGAGGCTGCAAACCATTTACTGTGCGATAATAAAACACGGTCTCTTTCTCAGATATTGTAAGTTTCAACACAATCTGCCCATCTACTGTCTTTTCTATAACACACCTTAGGAAGCAACCAGAAGAGAGGGAAAAGGTCAGCATCCAACCAGAAATACATGCTAAGGTATTGTGCAGTTACAGTGGTGTTAAAACGACCCCAAACTTCCCTCAAAATGGTACACTATGAGTAAGGGCCTAAATGTCATATTCAATGCAAGCTTTATTCCAATGAAGAAGCCCCTTTATTTCAATAAAAGATAGAATTCTTATTTATAATATATTCCCCAGAACCTCAACACCCTTCATTAGAGATTCACGATGGAAACTACAGTGGTTGAATCATTCTGCAAAACTAACATTTAGGCTATTGGCTCATTAGTTCTCCTGCTATTTCTTTTAGAGGAAGTGGTGCAACACACCACAGGCCGCTTGAGTATTGAGTCTTCAGTGCAAATCTTTCTTTTTTTTTTTTTTAATGTAAAGTGAATTTAGTGTCCATGGAAGGCTCTAAATTGGTAGCCTTGAAGTCAGAATCGCTTTATTTAATTCCCATGTTGAACTGGAGAATGGACAGCTATAATCTCTACTCACCCCATCATCAACTGGCCCAAGTGTCTGTAAGATGACTGGCTACCTCTCCCTGACCATACAGTCCAACTGAGGCACTGAGATCATGTGAAATATCTGAGGTGAAAGGTCATTCAGCCTTCCAAAACACGGTGAAATAATACTTTGATAAAGTAGAACAGTTTTCAGAAAACGTTGAGGTCTTGTGTCAGGGCAGTTATCAAATTATTTTAAGTTACTTCTATCCTTATTATAGTGACACACCTTTCAGACCTTGGGTTCCCTTCTTCACCTGGTTACCTCCTACTTAGCTTTGGCATCTGGATGATAATGCTTGGTCCTGGAGCCCTTCTTCCTGCTCAGGGTTGGTTGAGGGTGTCTCACTTTGTGCTCAATTAACATACTGTGCTGCCTAGATAATAGCACTCATCCATCTGTACCCTCCATTAGATCACTTAGATCATGAGTATTCTGAGGATACACACACACACCTACTAGTATACAGTAGTCTCTCAAAAAATGATGAGTTTGTGATCGAATTTGGTAGGAACCATCAGAGAGGGAAAGGTATAAAATTGGGCCAATCAAGAATTACTGCTAAAGATGGTTTAAAATTTTCCTTAAAGGGCACGTTTTTCACAAATCATTTCTTCTCACTTGCATCTATTTTTTCCTGAGTCAGGAGGTAAGAATAAGATTGTAGAATACTAGTAGTCCCTCTTCTACTGTCATAATTTTATTATATTTTATATGTATATTTGGTATAAAGTTATGAGTTCAAGTATATTTTTAATTTAGGCAAATAGATTTAGGTGACATAAAGGTTTTATATAAGTAGAAATAAAAGTTTTATTTAAATTCTAATGCAAATTGTATTTTTAACCCTCCAGTAGTTGAATATTTCTAATTTACTGAAGTGAGTTTTTCTTTATCCCTTCCCATCAGGTCTTAACCTGAAAACAGTTTGCCCCTATTCATTTTTCTTCAGTTTAAATCTACGAGTGAGAGTTCGACCATTACTCAAGAATGTATTTACTAAATGCAGACTTATTTCCCCAAGCTTACTGAAAATGCATTTCTTAATATGTTATTGATTATCTTCCTTGCTATTTTGTTTGCTTGTAAACATACTAGCTTCGGTAGATAACAAATGTGAGAGGAAGGCAGGTAGCAAAATATTTAGGAACTGGATTTATTCTGCTCCTGAATAAACAATAATTGGATAATCCATGTTTTGTTTGTTTTACTTATCTAGTGCAAACACCCCGAAATTCCCCCAATTCCCAAAGGAATTTTAATTTTGAAAATGGAAATGACCTTGATACAAGGAACTCTAAATCATAAACCATGTTCTTCCAACCCTATAAATATTTCTCTGTCTTATTTATGCAAAATGATGTCAACAGCAGATGAACTCACTACCGATATTTCCCTACAAACTCAGAAGGATATTTTATCTTAGCCCTATTTGTCAAAAAACAACGATTTAAGACCCTGTGGATATTAGTTATATAAACAGAGTAGTATGAATTTACTAGAATTTCAGACAGTAAGAAAAAAAAAAGGTTTTCTTTGAGGAGAGATGTAGAAATGGGAATGGTTTGTGATTAATCTAAATTTAAAACAAAATGAAGACATGCCAACTTTCACTTGGCAAATTGAAACTAAACGCCAAAGACCTTTAAGTCATGTTCGCTTATGAGATTGTAATACTTTTCTGGTTTGTTTCACATGTTTTTAGATACCCAGCCAACGCTGTCACACAAAGAAAATGTCACAAGGGGCCAAAAGCCCTCTAGGAAGACAAAACATAAGCAAAAATTCCTCAAAAGTGTCCCATTTATTAAAATCTCCAAGTTGGTGATAAATATTTAGGAGAAACTCATTAGATATCAGCTCAAGAAAATATTACAGAATGAAGAATTGGTGATTAAATAACAACAACAACAAAAAAATGTCATTACTACACCCAGACTCATTGAAGGCATTTCTCTGGGATGAACAGCGTGAAAGCTTTTGAGAATCTCTCACACTTACCCACATATTTTCTAACTAATTGGAAAATGAAAATAGCACAAGACAAAGGACTAAAAGCTATATCCTTTTAGAGATGGAGGGTTATTTATATATTCAACTTATATTACTGAACATCTTCCATGAGTCAAACAAATATCTCTTCTTGGGGAAATGAGGATGAAGAAAATAGCACCAAGGCCTGAGAGAACTATCTGCCTAATGAAAATTTTATACCCTAGTAAGGAAATGTGATTTATATAAACCCAGATCAAGACTTTGAAAATATTAATTATTTGTTTTACAAGTTTCCATGTCTTAAAACTCACTGTGAATCTGGTTTGGGCTTTGAAGGGTAAGACCAAATGTCGAGCTAATCTATGGAAAATACATGATTCCAGCATAAACACATCTGCCTGAATTAACTATTTTAAGACATTGTTTTTTCATGGGCCACTTCATCCATAGAAGAGAACAAAAATTAAATTTGGGAAACAATTGGAAGAGTTAGTCTTCAACAGCATGAATTCTATATTGTTAGCCTTCATTTCTGGTTTGGAATTCAGGCTGCAATGATCTTCTCTACTACTGGTTTTCGGGACCTAGGAAAGCATATATCCACACTACTACTTACATTACACCTTGTTGCTCAGGTTTCAACCACACAGCTAAAGTGAATGATGCCACCAGCCTTGGAGAAGGAGGAGAAGAAAAGCAGTTCTTGTGATTTCCAAATATAAAACTTGTAGAACTGCTATGGGAGTTAGGACACAGATCATTCTTGTCTGGTGTGATGCAGCTACCGAGGCCTGCTGAGAAAAGGGCAGTGTAGGTCGGGTGTGAAGATCCGTATGGGCAATCCTGAATGCAAAACCGCTGGGTACAGAACTGAATACTTTCAGCAGCAGTAGAGATATGACAAAAAGTGCTTCGGTCGGGGAGTCCACATATTGCTTGCGCTGGCACAATTGAAACATTCTTGAAAGCTCCCACATTCTCCAGCCTTGGGAAAAGACCTCGTGAGTCAGCCAAGGATACCAAAGCAAAACAGGTAAAGATCAACATTTCAATGACATGAAGCAAGAAGCCAGAGTCCAATGAAAGAACCGGGCAATTCATGTTTACAAACAAACATTCTCCTCTTGATAAAGCATTTCTAAATAAATAATCAGGCCCATGCGACTTGCCAGCAATACTTTAAAGCAGGATACTTCAAGTAATGTTGCGAAACTCCATTTTCTGGAAACTGCAGACACGTTCTCACGGTAAGTTAATACCAACGATGTTCTTAGCAATGGTGAAGACATGAGTAGCAGCTGGTATCTGAGGATCAAAAACATGGAGCGTCAAGGGAAAGCTGCTGCATCTTTAAAACTGAAGCTCGTACCAGGCATGAGGACTTTGAGCTCTTAGAAGCAACACTAATGATTTTCTCAAAAGTGTTCACTAATGAACATTTTAAAGTGCAGTGCTCAGAGTAAAATATTCATTCTTTTGGTAAATCTCTTGATAGTATTGGGCAAATCAAGCGCTTTAGAAGTCCACAGGACAACCAGTTATATTTATAACCAGTTACATATATATAACATATATGTGTGTATAATTATTAATAATATATTACACATACAGTAATTTTAGGTTACTACTTCACCCAGGGAATTGGTAATAGCATTACTAACTCTACTTAGCAAGGTAAAGAATCTTGTAGATTTTCTTTACACATGCACTGTACATTGTAACCCAGAGCTAACTTGCAAATGCCCAAAATAAAGCTGGCAAAGCACTTTGGGCCTTTCCCCTTATCCTAGCATGTGCAGCAACTTTAAGCTCACAGTAAAGCTGATTAGAAACCCAACACCATCTGTCTGTCCTATGCTTGAATATTTGGCAAAATGTTTGTGTATTTCCTCATGTGACTACAAATTTGTAGGTTACTTATGGATCCCCAATACTGTGCAAGTAATTGTTTGACAAATAAGCTGAGTTACCATTTCTTTATTGCATTTCAACCAGTCCCCTCAGTGTGACAAATGGCTCTTCAACATGACTGCTGCCCCTCGTTGCCTGGCAACACTGCTGTAACCCCTGGTTACTCTTAGCAAATAGGCTGTAGCAGCAGGAAAGCTGGAAGGAAGACTTGGGTGCCCAGGTAAAGTATTCTGCACAGCAAACACTTGGTTACCTGAAACTCACAGCGTAGTCTGCTTGGCGACCCTCCTGGAACTGAGCTCCCCAAGCTTTCCGCTGGTACCTCAAACAGTAGGAGGGACCTAGATGGGGCCATGCATACATAATTTTAAAGTAGCAGTACACCTTATCCTATAATCCCCCCCTTGCCCCTCCTGTTTCCTGCTCTCATGCACCTCAATCCATTTAATTCCTTAATCAAAATGATCTACCACTATCAAACAGCCACACAAGGAATAATTTCTAGTGCTCTTTCTTTTTGGGGGAGAAGAGGATACAAAATGGAATTCTAAACTTCTATATATTGGTGCTCCCAAAGCTTGGCCCATTGACAGAAGTTCTGTTGAGCATTCAGTTGTTGTTGTATCTTTCACCCAGGATACCCTCTCCTAAATACACATTTCTTTAGATCACATCTGATGTGATCTCTAAATGCTGGCTTTGGAAAATTAGTGACTTTAATTAAACTAAAGAAGCAATGGGATTGCTGACTGGCTGCTTAATTGTATAGGAAGATGTGTGTGTGTGTGTGTGTGTGTGTGCACATTTGCAGTCAATTCAATAGAGTTTCAATTACATCCAAAACACTCTCTTCTCTGCCATCTGGGACATCTCATGCTAGATGAGAAATATTGTAAACCAGCTAATACTTCTAGCTTTCCCTTTGTGTTGGAAAAATGAAAAATTTGTTTGGGAAATAACTGGTCAATTATGATTTTTGTTCTCTGTAAGTTATCTTATGTATAGTAGTGTTTAGAATTGAGAGAAATGTTTTATGGTGTTTCTTTTTAGTAAAGCAACAGGAGACAAACCAACATTGTTCCTTTGCAGATTCCCTTTAATTTCTCTCCCATAAGAGAGCTGGAAAACCAAAACCCATTTATATATCAATTTTATCAGTTAGCATTAGTTGCTTCCAGAAGAAACCTTTCTCACCTTTTGTCAAAATACACTATTACATACTTACAAGAAAAATTTTTATTAAAAAATTTAGGTCACAGCACAGTGGCTCATACTTGTATCTCCTAGGAATTTGGGAGGCCAAGGTGGGAGGATTGCTTGAAGCCAGTAGTTCAAGACCATGCTATGCAACATAGTGAAATCCCATCTTTACAAAAAAAATTTAAGCCAGGCATGGTGTTACTAACATCTGAAACTGTATCTGTAGTTTCAGCTACTTAGAATGCTGAGCTGGGAAGACTGCTGAACCCAGAAGTTCGAGGCTGCAGTAAACTATTATCACACCACTGTACTCCAACCTGGATGACAGAGATCCTGTCTCTAAAAAAACTTTTTTTAAACCCGAATTTTAGGGTAAACTCAGCTAATACATAAGGACTTCTCAGAACTTGGGAAACTATCTTTGAAAAATAGGTATACAGAACACAGTCAACTAGACAAATGGATTATTCAGACCTGCTACAAAACATGAGGTCAACCTATTTTCAAACAAGGTATTCCATGGCTGGTTTCTCTCTATATCTTGTGAATACAAGAGACAATTCTAATTTTTTCTAAACTTTTATTTTAGGTTCAGGAGTACATTTGCAGGTGTTTTCATATAGGTAAATTGTGTGTCACAGGGGTTTGATATATGGATTATTTCATCATCCAGGTAATAAGCACTGTACCCAATGGGTAGTTTTTCGATCCTGCCTCTCCTCCCACCCTTCACCCTCAAGCAGGCCCTAGGGTGTGTTGTTCCCTTCCATGTGTCCATGTCTAACTCTGTTTTTTGTTTTTTTACTGTAGTGCTTCAATTTATCTTTGATTGTCATTCCTGGGTTAAGAATTCTTCTACCCCATAACAACTCCTGCTTTGTATAGTAGGAAATCATGACTCAAATGGATAATCTAAGATTAGCAACTCTGCTCCACATTGAGAAACTCTGCCAATTATTTGCAAAGGCACACAACGAATTGACATATTCCTCAACTTTTGCAATTCGGTACTATCAATCCTGAGGATAAATCTGATTTAGACACCAAGAGTTTCATCACCCCTATAAGTGCCTGGGAAATAAGTAGAGATTTTTTAAAAAGGAAAGTAGATGTATATAGGGGAACATCTAGTTAAACATATGTAACCATGGCCTATTTCCTTTTTTTATATTTCTGTGGATTCACCAGGTAGCTCTGGTCTGGATAAGCTTGGCTGGGGCTGGATGGTCTGACTCGTTCTCATTCATCTAGCAGTTGGTTTGACAGGCATTGGTGTCTACTCTGGGCTCATTCAGATAGCAGCACAAAAATTCCCAGCAACGTAAGATGGGAGGCCCTAATGTGAAAGTATTTTCAAGCCTCTGCTTATATCACATTTGTTAATGTTCCATTGGTTGAAGCAAGTCATGTGACTTAGCACAGCTTCAAGGGTTTTGAAATCAACTCCACTTATCAAACACTGAATGGCAAAGTCACATTGCAAAAGGGAACACAGCTAGCAGGAACGGAAAGAATTTGTGAACATTTTGCAAGCTACCACAGAGTTAGCAGCAACATCTTTTTCTAGCTGTAAAAACACCAGTCACATTGCATCAGGATTTCCTTGTTTTGAAAAAGTCAAGAAAATGCTATTTTAGTTACACAACTATAAGCAAGTTCTGCTCATTAGTCTGGAAAAAGCTTACTATAATAAGCTTATAATCAGTTTAGTTTTTCAAGTGCTTAAGGCTTAGCTCTGTTAATGGAGAAAATCAAGGAATATTCTTCACATCCTGAGTATTTTGGCACCCATGGATTTACTATTAAAATTGACTAACTCTGGCATAGTCAATGAACGTAAAAAAACAGTGGGTATATAAGTAATATTAGATATAAAAATAGAGGCATAAACTATAGATGTAATGTGATTACGAATATAAGAAAATATTGTAGATAACTTTATGACAATTAACTTGAATTATTGGACAAATTGGACAAATTCCTAAAACAATTTTCAACCTAAACTGATTCTATGAAGAAAGAGTTGTAAATAACCCAGATGTCAATCAATCCTCTATAGAATGCATGAATAAATTATGGTATATTCATACAATTAAATAATACAACACAATGAAAGAAAAATGAACTACTCTTACAAGCAATAACATGGATAAATCTCACAGACATGGTGTGAATGAAAGAAGCCAGATATATCAAGAACATGCTGTTTGATTCCATTTATATGAAGTTCAAACATAGACAAAGTTAATCTTTGGTGATAGAATAATATTCTCTTTAGGACAGAGGATCAAATGGGAAAGGGTTCAAGGAAGCCTGCCGGAGTGCTGGGAATAGTATTCTGTATCTTAATATAGTTTGCGTTTATACAGATGGACACGTTTGAAAAAATTCTTCAAATTATACAGTTAAGATTTGTGCACTTGATGCCAATTATACTTTAAGAAAATAAATTAAAAAATAAAAATATTAAACATAAATCATTTTATTCACTAAACAAGTAATCTGTTGTTATACCAAGCATTCTGGGAAAATGTAATTCCAATTTTACTCTCTTGCTAAAGCAATAAGAGGAACTATTTCCAATTTATATATTTTTCTCTTTTTCCCAACTTATTTTATGAGGCCTTGATACATAGAAAAGATAGGAATATATGTGAAAAAAAATTACTGGTCAATTGTGCTTATATACATAAATTTAAAAAAATTCTAAATGAAACAGAGAAGCTGAATCAAGGAATGTATAAAAAGATTAAGTCTCCTGACCAAGTTTGGTTTGATTTACAATGAATTAGAAAATATATTACTATAATTGACTATAAAAATATCTTAAAGGGAAAAATTCATATGATTTATTTAGAACCAAAATCCTTACTAAAGGATGTTACTTATTTAGGCCCAAAATATGGAATAAACTAAAAACAGAAAGAAGGTTCTGTAACTTGACATAGGTCATTTGCAAGAAAACAACTAACATCATGAAAAATAAAAACCTTCTTCATAATAATTAGCCTTTTTGTTAAAATCAAGAGTAGAACAAAGTCACCACTACCATTACTTCTATTTAACATTTTTGTTGCCAGTGAATTAAAATAAGGAAAATAAATGCTAAAGGAAAAGTACTGGACATGAGATCATCAAATGTGTGTATGACTTTAGATAACATGAAAGATAAATAGTTGACCAAGGTGTCTGGAGGAGAAGATGCATACATGACAAATGCTGTTCACCCATTTTTTTTTTTTTTTTTTACTGTCCGTACACACACACACACACACACACACACACATACACTTTTTTGGGGGGGGCAGGCACATATCTTTTTACCCATTGCCAAATTAGTGGTGGCCGTATGACTTGTTTTAGCTAATGAAATGTGAGAAGCAACATGTGCCATTACCAGGGTGAAGCTACAGGTAGCAGTTTGCATTTACTATGTTTTCTCTTTCCCTAAATAAAATAGGGATAGTGGGAAAGGCAAAGGCATGTTTGGCAATTTAAAAATGAGGAAATGAATATCCCATAAGGAAGGAGACAGAGGCAATGGGGAGAGGGAAGGGGAGAGTAGAGGTAAATTACCGATGTGTTACAGAAAACAGTACAGAAAAAGAGTATGACTGCTAGCATCAGCAGATCGATCCTGAAACAGAGGAGGAAGGTGAGGCACCACCTCCCAGAATCTGAGATAGCTAGGCTAAGGGGTACCCATTCCCACTGACGTGTTTTAAATACATGTCAATGTATATTTAACAAGTGAGAAAAATCAGTTTCTTCCTTCCTTCACCCCATACATTTTCTTTCTCTTTTAAAATTACACAAGTAATATATGACTACTGTAGAAAAAGATTTCTTTAAAGCAACATGGAGAGACAAAATTGAAGGATTCACCCACCTCCCACTCATCTATCCATTATGCTTCTACTGTTAGAATTCTGCTTTTTCTATACACATGAAATACACGCATACAACACAAAACAGATTCAATGTTCCGAAAAATTTAGTAAGTCTATTTTCAGAAATTCCCATTTTCTTTTGTAATTATTTGAACCAATATAATTCGTTGCAGTGCTTCAATTTCAGACAGCAAATTAAATCACTTTTTTCTTGCTAAACAGCAACAATCCACACATTATGCTGTTTCTGAATTTTGCTAAGGCTGCTAATCCTACGAGGTACCTGAGAATGGCTCTAAAATTTAAGAAATGGTATACAAGCAAAAGTGACTTATCATTTGCAGGTAAAAATGGAAGAGCCAGTGCTGAAGTTGTCCTCTCTCCTGACAGGCCCATCTTGAAATGTAACATCCAGGTCTGTGAATGACTACAATGCCCAGAACACCCTGAGGATCTGTGGTGAACAGGCAGCATGAAGACTATGCAGCATGAGCAAGAAATAAACCCATGTGGTTTTCATCCACTGAGATTTTAAGATTCTAATGACAATATGGACTATCCTTATGTGATGCACAGGGCCCACTGCATTACATCATATTGCTCTATCTGCACTAGGAAAATTACTGACACTCCTATCCACTGGACTTGGGGGCAAGGTTTTATACATTCAGTGGACACTAAGCATTACCTAATCTGCATCCATAAAAACAAATTTCCTTCAGTCGGCTGACAGGGCCAACTCTGCAGAGTAGAAACGGCTGCTTGTGGTGCCTGAAAGGGAGTGAATGTATCTTTAATTTTTCAGTTATAGCTGAGGAAGCAGTAGCTATTTGGCCCAAGAAAGGCTAGAATTTCTTTAGTAATGTTGGACATGGATGGAGAATAAATTTTTTTTTATAAACAAAACTAACCACAATTTTCTTAGATGGGTCTTACATACAGAGATAATTCATTTTACTAAGCATATCATTCTAGCAGGCAAAACTCTCCAAGGGAGAGAAAAACTTCCCAAACAAAGGCCTATGGGAAAAAAGATGAGAGATATGGGCGTGGCTGGAACTCAAGCAGCAGAGATTACGCAAAGTCAAAGAAAACAATCAGAAGCATTGGCAGGGGGATTACGTATGAAACTGTCTGTCAGTCAAAACCCCATCTAGTAGAGAAAGAGGAAGTTCCCCTTTATACTATGCACATTCATTCACGGAAGTCTCAGGCAGACGCTGTATCTGGATTCTAGGAAATCTCCCAGTATCCCAAATAAGAGAAGCCTCTCTCCTTGGAGCAGGTTACAGATTCATCCAGGGGCTCGGTAGAAGTTGATTTCTTGGAATTGCTTGATCCCCAAAGCCAGGCCTAGAATCTAGATAACAGAGTATTTGCCTCCCAGAGAATTTTGTAAAGTTCAGAAGCTGTTACAGCCAAAAATAAAATAAGACATAAGGTGATAAGCCACATGACACAGCACTAACTGACATGGTAGCCAGAAATTTGCCCTTCAGACCACTGAGGGCTAGGGAGGCCACAGTGAAGGAATGTTTTACAACCTGCAGAGACAGTCACTGAACAATTAGCAAAGTACCATGTCTTACTGTTGTTGCTCTGCCCTATCTCCCATAAGACCCACAGAAGACAATGAGGGACACAGTACATTTAAGGGAGATTTCAAAAAAAAAAAAAGTAAAGTTAAATGAATGGACCATATACACTCCATCATCTAGAGCATTATGAGAGGTAAGACCATTTACTGGTTAAGAATACAAGCTGGGCTGGGCATGGTGGCTCACGCCTGTAATCCCAGCACTTTGGGAGGCCAAGGCGGGTGGATCACCTGAGGTCAGGAGGTCAAGATCAGCCTGGCAAAACACTGTCTCTACCAAAAAAAAAAAAAAAAAATACAAAAATTAGTCAGGTGCAGTGGCTGGCACAAGCCTTTAATCCCAGCTACTCGTGAGACTGAGGCAGGAGAATCACTTGAACCCAGGAGGCAGAGGTTGTGGTGAGCCGAGATCACACCACTGCTCTACAGCCTGGGCAGCAGAGTAAAACTCCATCTTTTAAAAAAAAAAAAAAAAAAAAAAAGGATACAAGCTGCAGCTTGAGTTAGAATCTTGGCTCCACCAACTATTAGCTGTGTGTTCTTGGACAGGTTAAACTCCTTTGGCCTTGGCTTCTTTATTTGTAAAGTGGGAAGAAAATTATCCGCTTCCTAGGGATGTTGAGGGGTTCGATGTGAAGAATGTTGTTCCTAATCTATGTGTGAAAGAAAATATTTAAAAAATAAAAAAAAATGAAGAATATAGAACAATGACTGGGTTCTCACTGCTAGCTCTCTTTATGTATTATTTTTTTCCAATTTAGAGTTATCACATTTCCTGTAATTGTACATTAAAGATAATAGAGAGATAAGTACATTTGGAGGAAAGACTACCATACATTTCTCTATCATCACAGTTTACCAAATACTTTTATAGGTTACCTCATTTGATCTTTATAACAACGCTACAAATTGGACAGAGCCTATATTCACTTCCAGCGTACCCAGGAAGAAAATGAGAACCAGAGGTTAAGTGGCTTAAAGTCACTTCACTGGCAAGTGGAAAAGCCTAGAAAAACATCAAGATCATCCAGATTAAGCCTAGTACACATAGTCCCCTATGCTAAGGCTGAACTGATCAGAGGTTTTGTGAATGTGATAAAGTGTTGAATTTTGCCTTGAAAGTTGAGGATTTTTGTAGTTAGAAAACAATTAAAATTTCATGTGACATGAACTGAGTTTAGAATAAGATTGTCCTATATTTATGGGACTTTTTCTATAGAAATATGTAGAATAACAATTTGGCTCTCAAACGTAGCACTTAGCAGATTTCGAGATTTTTCTGAAAATTTCCAGAGCATTAATAAATGCATTATAAGTAATTTGGGGGAGCTTCAATTTTTTATTCAATACCGGGGTCCTAGTAATTCATATTCTATTGGCTTGGTCAAAATTTTTCAACACGTTTTTATACTTCTTAAATTATGCAAACTCTCAGATACTCCAAGGTTGTATTTGTTTGAGGCATAAAAGCTTCATGTTGATATTTCAGGTTAGCCTGGGACAAGGGAGAACTTGATACCTTTGATAGCATGTGGCAGGCCATCTAATTCCTGTCTATTCTTTCTTCTCAACCTGGGCAAGGGCCCAGACTGAGCCTGGCAGGTGAATTCAAGAGCGGCTTTCGAGGTCTGAGCCTGGCAGTGAGATAACAGCTGCGAAGCAGTATGGGACAGGTAGCGGCACGCAAGTTAATGGCTGGAGAGCAGGACAAATAGGTGGGTGTGGGTCTAAAAATGAAAATGACACAATGTGGAGGGAGACAGCAGGCAAGCAGAGCACAGAACTGAGCTCAAGCCAAACAGGCAATCGGCAGTAATTAAGGGTCAAATTTCCACAAAGAGCTATGCTCCTAGGAATGACACTGTCCCTCTTTCACAAAGTGTGAATGCACTGGATTGCCTGAAACCCATGAGTGTGTGGTTTTAAAAAAAATGTTTTTCAGAAGGTGATAATATATTGAGGGAGGAAATGTGACAAAAACATCAGGATTCAGGGGACAGTAAGCTAAGCAAGAAGGGGTGGTATATGTGATCTTAGAAGTTCAATCCATTTGAATAACACTTAACAGTCCCACAGAGTGAAAAAATACGTGCAACATTTAGAGTGAAATGGAAGATACAAAAGTCATGATAGTAGGAACAAAAATAGTTTCGTTTGGGAGAAAAAGCAAACTGAGTGAGAGCTTTTTTTTAGTTGAAAGGAAATGAAAGGGAGTGTGGTCTATCAATAAACTCTTTTTAAAACGCTCTGTAACTCCTTTTCTATGTAATTTACTCATTCAGATTATTAACATAATTTTTTGGTTCAGGAGACAAAGCCTCCAAAGAGGAGAAAAAAACAATGATTAGGACAATAAAAGTTGAGCAACATGCATGGCAGTACAGTTTCTAATACACAGACAAATACCATCTTTATCAGTGTAACTAAAACAATGTCAGACGTAAGATATTTTACTGAAAAGAAAATTACATATAAGAGAAATGACATGATGCTCAACTCTGATGGGGCTAATTACTGTTAGTGCTTGAAAGAAAATCCATGACCCCTGAGGACCAGATCAGCATGATTTTTACCTCCTTCCATACCCACAAACATATTAAAGTGCTACGTAAAATAAATGTTCATGAAGAAAGGAATCAAAGAACATGAGAATGTAAGCAATCCTTTTGAAATAAAAGTAATGCTAATATTATTAACTGAATGCATCATGTGTGTCAGGCATCATGTTAGAAATACTATGTCATTTGGCCAGGCAGGGTGGCTTACGCCTGTAATCCCAGCACTTTGGGAGGCTGAGGCAGGTGAGTCACCTGAGGTCAGGAGTTCAAGACCAGCGTGGGCAACATGGTGAAACCTCGTCTCTACTGAAAATACAAAAATTAGCTGGGTGTGGTTGGTGCATGCCTGTAATCCCAGCTACTAGGGAGGCTGTGGCAGGAGAATTGCTCGAACCCTGGAGATGGAGGTTGCAGTGAGGCAAGATCGTGCCACTGCACTCCAGCCTGGGCAACAGAGCAAGATTCCACCTAAAAAAAAAAAAATCAAATGAACAGAAATATGATGTCATTTAATCTATTAAAAAAACCTCAATCAATAATGCTACCACTATATGAGAATGTTGCGATTTGAATATAGATGTAGATATATGCATAGAGAGAAACATATATATCCCTATATATGTGAGAATGATGATATATATATATATATACACATATGTATATATATGAGTGCTGAGACTTGGACAGTACATAATTCATTAAAGTCTGACAATATTTAGCAAGAAAAAATAGATTCAAATCAACTTCCTTCCAAACCTTACCACAACACCAGTTGTCCTTGAAAGCAACAATCTCAAAGAACATTCTAAGATTAGCTATTTTCTTATATTCTAAATGTAACCTCTAAACTAATTTAGGTGATAGATAACACAGTACCTGGATTACTGTTTATGTTTACTGTCTGGTGAATGGATACTAACCCTAAGACAACTCTTGAAATTCAGCACTGGCCTTTTGCTTTAAAAATACGCAAATAAAGGATTTTTGTTAAGGTAAAAGGGAAAGCCCTTAGTTTAACTGAGGTCCACAAAGGCAGCCCCACTGGACTGTAGGGTGCTCAGGTGCCTCGAATTCTGTTGTTCCAGAACAACATTAGTAGAGCACATTTAGAAGAATCATTTGAGAAAAAGCCACGAGGATGGAAAAAATGAGGAGGAAATCACAGTTTTGAATGAGTACTTGATACGATTGAAGTTATTGGTAATAAGGGAATCACTTTATGTAGGGGCAAATGAATTGACTATAATTTTAACCTAAAATACCACTATAGGGGCTGTAAAATTCTTTCTACTTGGATAAATATTCTCTATTTGAATTGCAGCTTGCAGTGAGAATGTAATAAAGAGTAGCCTAACTTGACAAGATGCTATGACCACAGAAAAGAAGCTCTTTGTCAGGCAGTTGCAGGACTGGTCACCAGAACTGAAATAGAAGAGCACAGTTTGCAAATGACCCACCAAATGCAAGTGCAGTTAGAAAGACACAAGTAGTACTGGCAACGGCCAAATGGGACAGATAACAGGGAAGGAAATGGGGCACAGGAAAGAATCACTTGAAGGATGATTGAGGGACTCACTATATCCTCAGCAGCTCAGTCAAATAAAGGGCCACTCTGCATGTTGGAATGACCCAGATCTATAATGCAGATTATAGCTGCGGTATCAACCCACAAGCTGAGAGCCATGCTCTGGCCTCCAGATTTAGCATCAGAGGAACCTGCAAATCAAAAAACCATGACAAGACTCAATAGCTTTCACAGTTCCTAAAAACATCAACTTAGGGTAAGAGGGATGTGGAAGTCTGGCAGGTAGGAGAGAAGAAAGAGAAAACAAAAGAGAGGGAAAATAAAAATAATTTGGAACAGACTAATAAATGCAAAAATCACTTTAAAAGTCAGCATTCTATTAATTATCACACCATTTTTAACATGTTGGCTCAACTTGTTCTTGTCAGGACAAAATATTGAAAAATAAAGTCTACTTATTTTGCCTCTCAGTGTAAAGAGAGAATCTGCACCAGCAGCAATTGCTCTGTACCTGGTACTTTGCTACTTCAGTGGGTTTGGGACATTCCTAAGTCACTTATAACATTCTGTTTCTTCATTTTTATTTTTTTTCCTCTTCAATAACAAACACAGTAGTTCCCCAGCATGATTTAACAAGCCAAGAGGAGATGAAATAAGACAAAAATAAATGAAACTATATTTTTACTTAATAATCCTTTTATGAATAAATTATGAAACTAATATATGTTGGCATTCATTTTTCAACACAGACCACTTAAAAGAAAAATCACCCATAAGTCTATCAAGAATACCACAACTAACACACTGCGACGTTTTCTCCAAGTCTTTTTGGTCTCTATATTTTTAACAAAATTTGGTGAATGATTTTTAGTTTTTTATTTAACACTATTTTTGCCTATTAAAACGATGGCATCAAGAGCATTTTTGTGTCCGTTTAAACTAATTATCCTAAATTCCTAAAAGTGACGTAACTTGGACGATGGCCATTGTAAAGATACAAAACATATTGTCCTAATTGCTTTCCGAAAGTGCCATAACCAACTGACATTCTTATGCACTGTATAAAAGTGTTCACGTCACCTCACCAAAATCAACACCAAATACTACCAATTTTTACTCTTCACCTGATTGATGGGGGTGAATAAAATCTCATTCTTGTTTTAAAATTATTTGCTAATGAAGTTGAACATTTTATGATTATTGGCCATCTCTTTTTCATCAGTTCATATTCTTTGCTTGTGTTTCTATTGAGTTAAGATTTTCAAAAAAAGGTTTATATATCAAGAATATTAATTTGGCATGCTTGCAGAAACCATTTTCTCTAGATTATTGTGTACATTTTTTCAAGGAATGTGAATGTGATTTTATTTATTGGGATACAATATACATAGCACAAAATTTATCATTTTAACCATTTTTATTGTTTAATTTTTTTTTTTTTTTTTTTGAGACACTGTTTAGCTTTGTCACCCAGGCTGGAAAGCAGTGGTGTGTGACCATGGCTCACTGCAGCCTTGACTTCCCAGGCTCAGGAGATTCATCTCAGCCTCCCATGTAGCTAGGACCATAGGCACACACCACCACACTGAGCTAATTTTATATTGTTTGTAGAGACAAGGTCTTGTTATGTTGCCCGAGCTGTTCTTGAACTCCAGGGCTCAGTGATCCTCCTGCCTCAGCCTCCCAAAGTGCTGGAATTACAGGCATGAGCCACTTCACCCAGACCATTTTAACCATTTTTAAAGGCATAGTTCAGTGGCATTAAGTACATTCATGTTGTTACGTAACCATCACTGTCATGCACCTTAGAACTTTTTCATCTTCCCAAACAGAAATTCTGTGCCCATTAAACAATACACAATTCCCCCTTACTCCAGTTCCAGGCAATCACTATTCTAATTTCTAAGAATTTGACCCATGGGTACCTCACCTCATATAAATAAAATCATACCATATTTTTATTTTTGTGGCTAGTGCATTTTACTTAGCAGTGTCCCCAAGCTTCACCTACGTAGTTGCATATGTCAGAATTTCTTTCCTTTTTATATACATACAAATATACTATATACACAGATACCACATTTTGTGCATTCATTCAACCACTGATGGATGCTTGGGTTGCTTGCACCTTTTAGCTATTGTAATAATGTTACTGTGAACATCGATGTCCAAATATCAAGTTTCTGCTTTTAATTCTTTCAAGTATACAGCCAAAGTTGAATTGTTGAATTCCATGGTGATTTTGTTTAATATTTTGAGGAACTACCATACTATTTTTTGACAGTGGTAGTGCCATTTGACATTCTCAAAAGTGACTCACAGGGCTCCAATTTATCCACATCCTTTCCAACAACTGTTACTGTTTTGCTTGTTTGTTTTAATAGTTATTTTAACGGGTGTGAAGTTGTATCTCATTGTGGTTTTGATTTGCATTTCCTTAATGATTAGTGATGTTCAGCATCTTTTCATGTACTTATTGGCTATGTGTTTTAATGTAAATAATTTCTATTTCTTTAGATGTTAATTTATCATCTTTATTAATTCATGCTTAAAACAATGTAAATTATTCCATGATCTGCAAGAAATTCACCTATATATTCCAATCATTTTTATGTTATAATTTTTAACTCAAGTATTATTTTTGAAGTTAACTGATTAGTAGAGCACTGTTTATTAAGGATACTTCCATTTCTACCACAAATGTAACAATGGCATTTTTATCTTATACAAAAATCCTTATAGATATGTTTTGTTTCTGAATTCTCTTATCTGTTAGTGTGTTCTATTGAATCTTATAGATTGATTTCATTAAATATTGAAGAGCTATATTACATTTTTGTAACAAGTAACATGTTACTCCTTTATATTCCTATTCTTTGAAAAACGCATTGGCCTTACACATGCATTCTTTTAGAATTATAATAAATGCTTTATTCAAAGCAGAATAAAGAAATCTTGTTAGACATAGCTGAGATGATATAAAACATGCAATTAATTTATAAAGAATTAACATTGTTTAAAATTTTTATCCTTTTCTTCCAGGAACATATTTTTCTATTTATTCAAGACTTCTTGAAAATTCCCAGGAAAGTGTTTTATTACGATTATTCATAAAAGTCTCACATATCTCTTATTATTCTTATGCAATTTACATATTCAGCATATTATGTAAGGATAATTTATTCTCATATTTTTAAAATGATCATTGCCATACGTGAAAAAACTACTGATATTTTTGGTACATTATGTATTTATCTACCTGATTGAACAATATTATCATATATTAAACTTTCGGTTAATTAATTTAGGTCTTAATTACAGAAAATCAGTGGTGATATTGATAATATTATCTTCTATATTCTAATAGTAATTGCTCTTATTTTATATACAGTATCACATTTACTGAAATATCCAGAACAATACTCAATAATGAGGGTGACTGCAGGCATCGTTATCTTATTCCTTCATATAATATAAATGCTTCTCACACCATTGCAAGACTATAAGGCCAAGACATCTAGAGTTTGACTGCAAAAATCAATTATTCTTTTAAAATGTCAACAATGTGTTTTTTGTACCTCTAGGGTACTGTTTCTAATGCCTTTAAGATTTTACATTTATTATACTTTAAGTTCTGGGATACATGTGCAGAACATGCAGGTTTGTTACATATGTATACATGTGCCATAGTGGTTTGCTGCACTGATCAACCAGTCATCTACATTAGATATTTATCCTAATGCTGTCCCTTCTCTAGGCCCCCATCCCACAGGCCCCAGTGTGTGATGTTTCCCTCCCTGTGCTCATGTGTTCCCATTATTCATATGTGAACAGATTGTTTTTTATTTTTTTATTTTGACATAACAAGAAAACGCTTTATACATTTATGGAAGGAAAAATCCTACTTCATTGTTGTGGCTGCTTCTTTGGATGGTGAATAGATGTGCTAGGATTTTATCTAGGAGTTGTACACTTATATCCATGGCATTAGACAGTAATTTTGGTAAGACTATTATATTAGAGCTTTGTTAATTAACTGAAATAATTTGAAAGATTTTTCTTCCTTCATCAACTTTGTTCTGAAAAAAAATGTATGTAACATAGAAATTAAAAGTTCTTAAAAATCTGGAAGGATTCAAAACAAAACTATTTGGCCCTGGTGCTTTTATTTGGTAAGGGGGTGTAATTACTGGATAACTAAAATGTCACAGTATTACTGATATATTTTCCCTGGCATGATTTTATATTTGTATTTTAGAAAATTGTGTATATTATCAGTGTTTTCAAATTTATTACCATAGAAATGTTCTCATAATTGTATAGATCCCCACCTATTGTCTGTTGGTTTTCTACTTTTCTCTATTAGATTTGAAAGAAATTTGTCTATTTTAAGGATTCTTAAATATATTTATCAATGTATTTATCAATTTTAAGCATTAATTCTTAAATATATTTATAAATGTATAAACAGTGTTATTTTTTATATTTAGTCATTGTTTTATTCCTATTAAATTCTTCCTTATGCTTTTCTTGGATTTATTTGGCATTGCATATTCAATTACTGATTTTTCTTATTTAATAATGATAATACTCAGGCAATTAACAATATCAGTGCCTTTTACTGAGTGCTTACACTGTGATAGGTGATCACTGTGATGGTGCTTACACTGTGATACACTTACTATGCTATTTCAGACCTTCTCATTTTTTACAATATTTCACTTATCACGAGAAAACTGTTGTTAGATGGCTAACAAATGACACGTTATATTTGCAACCCAATCTGTGTAACTGAAAAACCAGAGTTAATTATTATGGAACTGTATTAAACAAAAATAAAAAATATATATACGTAAAGCACATAAAAACAGACATAAAGTATAACTCAAGAAAAACGACTCCAAAGTGCAATTCACAATAAGCATGGCACTAGCATGGGATTTATGAGAAAAGTACAAAAATATTTTAAGCAAAAACAATTAGAAATACAAGTAGAAATATTTAGAAAATTATTATAGAGATTTTTAACATATTCCCCCAAAGTTGATAAATTGAAATCAAAAATTTAAAGAAAAAAATGTAATGTTATTCTAATGTATTTTAACATAAAATTTGAAATTTACATTAGAATAGACAAATTTTGAAATAATTATAATATATTGATATAGACATACTTCAATATTTGTATCTACTGAGACTAAAACTCCTTTCCAGCATGATAAAACATTTACAAATATTGTATATTACACTCCAAGGAAATTTTTATAACTTACAAAAGGAAGATGCTTTGGAGACCACATTCTCTAACCATAATGACTAAAACCGTAAGTTAATAACAAGGTTTAACTAAACAAAGCTGAGAGTTGACTTCTCAACAGAAGTGATGGAAACCAAAAGACAACTAAATGGCATCTTTAGTGTTGGTGGATTATAAATGACAGCCTAGAATTCGATACCATCACAACCTTCAAAATCAAGGATAAAATAAAGACATTCTCTAATAAATAAATTTGGGATAATTTGTTGCCTGTAGACCTGCACTTAAAGTAGAACTAAAAGAAGTCCTTCAGTCAGAAGAAAAATGAGCTTGGGAGGGAGGTGCCAGGCAGAATGTAAGAAAACATAAAAGCAAATACATTTGTAAACATAAATACTCTATGAAATAATAGATGTAATGTTTTTTGGCATTTAAATTGAAAAAAATAATTTAACAACAAAAGTAAAACAAAAATTTGGAGGGACTAAATGAAATTAAAGCGTTTATAGTTAAATTTTTAAGACATAATTAACAGATTACATGCTGCTTACAAAATACATAGCTTAGAAAGGTTGAAAGGGGACATGATATACCAAGCAAATGCTAACTAAAAGAATCTGTGGTAATTATAATAAAATATTCAGAAAAGTAGATTTAAAGAAGATTAGAGATATAAAGGTACACTGCATAATACTGGAAGGGTCAATCCACAAGAACAGCATAAGAAATTATACATATTGTAGTTACAACTTCCAAATATATACAGTGAAAATATATAAAATTAAAGAATAGGAAAACCCACAACCATATGCAAAAGATTTTACCCTACCTATCATAGTAATTAATAAACATCAACGATTTTTTTAATTTAGGAAAATTGACAAACTTGACCTACTCAACATACAGAGACCACTGTTTCTAATCATAATAGAATTGACAATTTTTGAGTACATATGGACTATTTCCTGAAATTTTTCATATGCTTGACCATGAAGCAATTCCTAATAACTTTCAAAAGATTTAAATCAATCAGAGTATATTTTCAGACCACAGTGAAATTAAGCTAGAAACCAATGACAAAGATACTCAGTAAAATCTTGAGAGTTTGGAAATGAAGCAATATATTTTAAGGTACTTCATGGATCAAAGAAAAATGAGAAAATAAATATTATGAAATATTTTGAGCTTACCAACAATCAAAATAAGACATCAAATATTCCTTAAAAGAAAATGAGGGATTGCTGACAAGATGGCCAAATAGGAACAGCTCCAGTGCACAGCTCCCAGCAAGACTGACAAAGAAGGTGGGTGATTTCTTCATTTCCAACTGAGGTACCTGGTCATCTCATCGGGACTGGTTGGACAGTGGGTACACCTGAAGGAGGGTGAGCCAAAGCAGGGTGGGGTGTAGCCTCACTGGGGTAGTACAAATGGTAGATGAACTCCCTCTTATCCAAGGGAAGCCATTAGTGTCTATACCCTGCACTCTGGCCCAGATACTGTACTTTTCCCACTGTCTTTGCAACCCACAGAGCAGGAGATTCCCTCCAGTACCTACACTACCACCACCAGGACCCTAGGTTTCCAGCACAAAACTGGGCAGCCATTTGAGTAGACACTGAACTAGCTACAGCAGTGTTTTTTTGTTTTGTTTTGTGTTGTTTTTCCGTATCCCAGTGGAGCCTGGAATGCCAGTGAGACAGAAACATGCACTGCCCTGGAAAGGAGGCTGAAGCCAGGGAAACAAGTGATCTGGCTTGGCGGGTCCTACCCCCATGGAGACCAGCAAGCTAAAATCTACTGGCTTGCAATTCTCACAGCCAGCACAGCAGTCTGAGCTCCACCTGGGAAGTGCAAGCTTGGTTGGGGGAGGAATATCTGCCATTGCTGAGGCTCGAGTAGGTGGTTTTAACCTCATAGTGTAAACAAAGCCAATGGGAAGTTCAAACTGGGCAGAGTCAACCACAACTTAGCAAAGCCACTGCTGGCAGACTGTCTCACTAGAGTCCCTCCTCACTGGATAGGGCATCTCTGAAAAAACGCACCAGCCCATCAGGGACTTATAAATAAAGCCCTGACCTTCCTGGCACAGAGTACCTTGGAAAAGGGGCGGTTGTGGGCACAGCTTCAGCAGACTTAAATGTCCCCTTCCAGCAGCTCTGAAGAGGGCAACACATCTCCCAGCACAGCATTCAAGCTCTGATAAGGGACAGATGCCTCCTCAAGTGAATCCCTGACCCCTGTGTATCCTGACTGGAGACACCTCCCAGTAAGGGCCAATAGACACCTCACATAGGAGAGTTCTTGCTGGCGTCTGGCGGGTACCCCTATGGGACAAAGCTACCAGAGGAAGAAACAGCAATATTTGCTGTTCTGCAGCCTCTGCCAGTGATGTCCAGGCAAGCAGGGTCTCTAGTGACCCTCCAGCAAACTCCAGCAGACCTACAGCAGAGAGGCCTGACTGTTGGACTGAAAACTAACAAACAGAAATAAATAATCTCAACATCAACAAAAAGGACATCCACTCAGAGACCCCATCCAAAGGTCACCGACTTCAGAGACCAAAGGTAGATAAATCCATGAAGATGGGGAGAAACAAGCAAAAAAAAAAGCTGAAAATAACAAAAACCATAATACCTCTTTTCCTCTAAGGAATCACAACTCCTCGCCAGCAACGGAACAAAACTGGATGGAGAATGAGTTTGACAAATCAACAGAAGCAGGCTTCAGAAGGTGAGTAATAACAAACTCCTCTGAGCTAAAGGAGCATGTTCTAACTCAATGCAAGGAAGCTAAGAACCATGAAAAAAGGTTAGACAAATTGCTAACTCGAATAACCAGCTTAGAGAAGAACATAAATGACCTTATGGAACTGAAAAACACACCACAAGTACTTTGTGAAGCATACACAAATTTCAACAGCCAAATCTATCAAGCAAAAGAAAGGATATCAGGTATTGAAAATCAACCCAATGAAATAAAGCGACAAGACAAGATTAGACAAAAAAGAGTGAAAAGAAATGAACAAAGGCTCCAAGAAATATGGGATTATGTGAAAAGACCAAATCCACTTTTGATCGGTGTATCTGAAGGTGACAGGGTGAATGAAACCAAGTTGGAACACACTCTTCAGGATATTATCCAAGAGAACTTCCCCAACCTAGCAAGGCAGGCCAACATTCAAATCCAGGAAATACAGAGAATGAGAACACCATAAAGATACTCCTCAAGAAGACATAATCAACAGATTCACCAAGGTTCAAATGAAGGGAAAAATGCTAAGGGCAGCCAGAGAGAAAGGGTGGGTTACCCACAAAGGGAAGCCCATCAGACTCACAGTGGATCTCTCAGCAGAAACCCTACAAGCCAGAAAAGAGTGGGGGCCAATATTCAACATCCTTAAAGAAAAGAACTTTCAACCTAGAATTTCATATACAGCCAAACTAAGCTTCATAAACAAAGGAGAAATAAAATCCTTAACGAACAAGCAATTGCTGAGAGATTTTGTCACCACCAGGCCAGCCCCACAAGAGCTCCTGAAAGAAGCACTAAACATAGAAAGGAACAACCAGTACCAGCCACTCCAAAAATGTACCAAATGGTAAAGAGCATCAACACAATGAAGAAACTGCATCAACTAATGGACAAAACAATGAGCTAGCATCAAAATGGCAGGATCAAATTCACATATAACAATATTAACCTTAAATGTAAATGGGTTAAATGTCCCAATCAAAAGACACAGACTGGAAAATAGGATAAAAAGTCAAAACCCAATGGTGTGCTGTATTCAGGAAACCCAACTCATGTGCAAGGACACACATAGGCTCAAAATAAAGGGATGGAGGAAGATTTATCAAGCAAATGGAGAGCAAAAAACAGCAGGAGTTGCAATCCTAGTATCTGATGAAATGAACTTTAAACCAACAAAGATCAAGGAAACAATGAAGGGCATTACATAATGGTAAAATGATCAATGCAACAAGAACTAACAATCCTAAATATATACACACCCAATTCAGGAGCACCCAGAAACATAAAGCAAGTTCTTAGTGACCTACAAAGAGACTTACACTCCCACACAATAATAGTGGGAGACTTTAACACTCCACTGTCAATATTACACAGATCAATGAGACAGAAAATTAAGAAGGATTTCCAGGACTTGAACTCAGACTGGACAAAGCAAACCTAATAGACATCTACAGAACTCTCCACCCTAAAACCACAGAATAGACATCCTTCTCAGCACCACATTGCACTTACTCTAAAATTGACCACATAATTGGAAGTAAATCACTCCTCAGCAAATGCAAAAGAACAGCAATCATAACAAACAGTCTCTCAAACCACAGTGCAATCAAATTAGAACTCAGGATTAAGAAACTACTCAGAACTGCACAACTTCATGGAAACAGAACAACTGGCTCTTGAATGTTGACTGGATAAACAAAGAAATGAAGGCAGAAATAAAGATGTTATTCGAAACCAATGAGAATGAATACACAACATACCAGAATCTCTGGAACACATTTAAGGCCATGTATAGAGGAAAATTTATAGCAACAAATGCCCACATGAAAAGCAAGGAAAGATCTAAAATCGACACCCTATCATCAAATTGAAAGAGCTAGAGAAGCAAGATCAAAACGACTCAAAAGCTAGCAGAAGACAAGAAATAACTAAGATCAGAGCAGAACTAAAGGAGATAGAATCACAAAAAAACCCTTCAAAAAATCAGTAAATCCAGGAACTGATTTTTTTTTAAAAGATCAACAAAATAGACAGATTGCTAGCCAGATTAACAAAAAAGAAATGAGAGAAGAATCAAATAGATGCAATAAAAAACGAAAAAGGGGATATCAACACTAATTCCACAGAAATACAAACTACCATCAGAGATTACTACAAACAACTCTATACACATAAACCAGTAAACCTGGAAGAAATGGAAAAATTCCTGGACACTTGCACCCTCCCAAGCCTAAACCAGGAAGAAGTTGAAACCCTAAATAGAGCAATAAGAAGGGCTGAGGTTGAGGCAGCAATTAATAGCCTACTAACAACAACAAAAAAAAGCACAGGTCCAGATGGGTTCACAGCTGAATTCTAACCAGACATACAAAGAGGATCTGGTATCACTCCTTCTGAAACTGTTCCAAACAATCCAAAAAGAGGGAATCTTTCCCAAATCATTTTATCAGACCAACATCATCCTAATACCAAAACCTGGCAGAGACTCAACAAAAAAAGAAAACTTTAGGCCAATATCCATGATGAACACAGATGCAAAAATCTTCAATAAAATACTGGCAAACCGATTGCAACAGCACATCAAAAAGCTTATCCATCATGATCAAGTAGGCTTCATCCAGGGGATGCAAGGCTGGTTCAACATACACAAGTCTATAAACGTAATCCACCACATAAACAAAACCAAAGACAAAACCACATGATTATCTCAATAGATGCAGAGAAGGCCTTCAACAAAATTCAACAGCCCTTTATGTTAAAAACTCTCAATAAACTAGGTATTGATGGAATGTATCTCAAAATAATAAAAGCTGTTTACAACAAACCCATGACCAATATCATACTGAATGGGCAAAAACTGGAAGCATTCCCTTTGAAATATGGCACTAGACAAGGATGCCCTCTCTCGCCACTCCTATTCAATATAGTATTGGAAGTTCTAGCCAGAGCAATCAGGCAAGAAAAAGATATAAAGGGTATTCAATTAGGAAAGGAGGAAGTCAAATTGTCTCTATTTGCAGATGACACGATTGCATATTTATTTAGAAGACCCCATCGTCTCAGCCCAAAATCTCCTTAAACTGATAAACAACTTCAGCAAAGTCTAAAGATACAAAATCAATGTGCAAAAATCACAAGCATTCTTATACACCAATAACAGACTAAAAGGGAGCCAAATCATTAGCAAACTCCCATTCACAAATGCTACAAACAGAATAAAATACCTAGGAATACAACTAACAAAGGATGTAAAGGACCTCTTCAAGGAGAACTACAAACCACTACTCAAGGAAATAGGAGAGGACACAAACAGATGGAAAAATATTCATGCTCGTGGTTAGTAAGAATCAATATTGTGAAAATGGCCATACTGCCCAAAGTAATTTATAGATTGAGAGCTATCCCCATCAAGTTACCTATGACCCTCTTCACAAAACTGGAAAAAACCACCTTAAACTTCACATGAAACCAAAAAAGAGCCCGCATAGCCATACAATCCTAAGCAAAAAGAACAAAGCCAGAGGCATCACACTACCTGACTTCAAACTATACTACAAGGTTACAGTAATCAAAACAGCATGGTACTGATACCAAAACAGAAGTGTAGACCAATGGAACAGAACAGAGGCTTCGGAGGCAATGCCACACATCTATAGCCATCTGATCTTTGACAAACCTGACAAAAACAAGCAATGGGGAAAGGATTTCCTATTTAATAAATGGTGATGAGAAAACTGGCTAGCCATGTACAGAAAGCAGAAACTGGACCCTTTCCTGACACCTTACACTAAAATTAACTCCAGATGGCTTAAAGACTTAAACATAAGATCTAACACCATAAAAACCCTAGAAGAAAACCTAGGCAAAACCATTCAGGACATAGGCATAGGCAAAGACTTAATAACTAAAACACCAAAAGCATTGGCAACAAAAGCCAAAATAGACAAATGGGATCTAATTAAACTCCACAGCTTCTGTACTGCAAGAGAAACAATCATTAGAGTCAACCGGCAACCTACAGAGTGGGAAAAAATTTTTGCAATCTACCCCTCTGACAAAGGGCTAATATCCAGAATCTACAAATAACTAAAACAGATTTACAAGAAAAAAACAAACAAACCCATTCAAAAATGGGTGACGCATATGAACAGACACTTTTCAAAAGAAGACACATATGAGGCCAACAAACATATGAAAAAATGCTGCCCATCACTGGTCATTAGAGAAATGTAAATTAAAACCACATTGACATAGCATCTCACAGCAATTAGAATGGTGATCATTAAAAAATCTAGAGACAACAGATGCTGGAGAGGATGTGGAGAAATAGGAACACTTTTACACTCTTAGTGGGAGTGTAAATTAGTTCAACCATTGTGGAAGACAGTGTGGGGATTCCTCAAGGACCTAGAAACAGAAATTCCATTTGACTCAGCAATCCCATTACTGGGTATATATCCAAAGGATTATCAATTTTTCTTTTATAAAGACACATGCACGCGTATATTCATTGTGGCACTGTTTACAATAGCAAAGACCTGGAACCAACCCAAATGCCCATCGATGACAGACTGGACAGGGAAAATGTGGCACGTATACACCATGGAATACTATGCAGCCATAAAAAATGACGAGTTCTTGTCCTTTGTAGGAACATGGATGAATTTGGAAACCATCATTCTCAGCAAACTGACACAAGAACAGAAAATCAAACAATGCATGTTCTCACTCATAGGCAAGTGTTGAACAATGAAAACACATGGACACAGGGAGGGGAGCATCACACACTGGGTCTGTTGAGGGGGACTACAGGAGGGACAGTGGGGGTAGGGAGGTTGGGGAGGGATAACATGGGGAGAAATGCCAGATATTGGTGACAGGGGGATGGAGGCAGCAAACCACAATGCCATGTATGCACCTACGCAACAATCCTGCGTGATCTGCATATGTATCCCAAAACCTAAAGTGCAATAAGATATATATATTAAAAAAAGATTTGAGGAAATAATGATCAAATTTCTCCTAAATTATAAAAGACAAAAATTTACAGATCCAGGATCAATGAACCCCAATTAAGAGTGATACAAAGAAACCACACTTAGGCAATTTTTCACCAAACAGTTGAAAACATAAATATAGAGAAAAGCAGCCAGAGGAAAAACAGCCCCATTATAAACAGGAGAACAATTATACAAATTACTACTGATATTACATTAGAAACAACAGAGGTGAGGAAATAATGGAACAACATCTTTAAAGTGCTAAGGAGAGCAGGAACTGCCAAACTTACATTCTCTATCTAGGAAACATTCATCTTAAAAAATGAAAGCAAAATGAATACAACTTCAGAAAAAATTGAGAGAGCCTGTTATCAGCAGAACTGCTCTACAAAATATGAATTCTTCAGAGGAAAATTATATGAAAATTAATATAGAAAGAGCAAAGAAAATCTGAAATGGTAAATACTTGGGTAACTATAAAGAATACACTTTTTCTTATCTTTAAAATAATATGACTAATGAAAATAACAACACACACCTTTTGGGTTGGTGTATATATTACATATAAAATAATATCACAAAGGATGAGATGGTAAATAGAAACAGACTGTTACATGGCTCTAATTTTTTTAAAAAATGGCTTCATTGAGATACAATTCACACACCATATAACTTACACATTTAAAATATACAATGTAATGGCTTTAATTATATTCATAGCAGGGTTTTTAAGAATGGGAATGGTGGGCGGGTGGGGTGGCTCATGCCTATAATCCCAAAACTTTGGAAAGCTGGAGTGAGTGGATCACTTGAGTTCAGGAGTTTGAGACGAGCCTGGCCAACATGGTGAATCCCTGTCTCTACTAAAAATACAAAATAGCCAGGTGTGGTGACATGCATCTGTAATCCCAGCTAATTTGGAGGCTGAGGCAGAAGAATTGCTTGAACCCAGGAGGAAGAGGTTGCAGTGAGCTGAGATTATGCCACTGCATACCAGCCTGGGTGATAGAGTACCCCCCCCCACCTCAAAAAAAGGAATGAGAATGGCTAATATTGAATTTAAAATTGTTTTCAATGCCATGATGTAAACACATGCTCCAATTCACATCCACAAATCTTCCCCAGAATTGACCTGGGAAACAGATTAGTCACTGCATATAAGTTATGATTACAAAGTTAAGTCTACTTCAATCAAGTCTTTTAATAATCTAGATTCAAGAATTCAGGAATTTGGAATTGTAAAAATGTTAACATGAAAATAGAGCAAAGGATAGAATGACTGAAGTTTCTGTAATAAGAACCTACATGGACATATTAATATGTATAAACATTTCCCAACTAAAATGAAATTTTTGTAATGACAATATAGTTTGAAGCTCATCACCAACTTGAATGAGGACTACTTGTTAATAGGCTCACAAATGAGGACTGGATAGATATAGATTCTATTTCTATAGAAGTCATTACCCTACCAAATTGTAACTTGCAAATAAACAAGAAAAGTTACAGCTTTGCATTAAAGATACTCAAATAAATTCATTGTTTATCAGATAAATTTCTACTTAGAGGAAGACATTGCTGCATAGTATTTCTCAAATGTAAGAACTACACAGACCCTTTAAAATAAAGTTCTGCAGAATCTTAACATTATATTACTTAAATACATATAAACATAAAATCATAAAGTTAGGTTTAATGCATTTTCTTTTTTTTTTTTTTTTTTTTTTTTTTTGAGACAGAGTCTCGTTCCGTCGCCAGGCGCCAGACTGGAGTGCAGTGGCGCAATCTCGGCTCACTGCAACTTCCACCTCCTGGGTTTGAGCAATTCTCCTGCCTCAGCCTCCTGAGCAGCTGGGATTACAGGCGTGCGCCACCACGCCCAGC
>CAUYUD010144852.1:0-25459 GCA_963575295.1 Alouatta caraya | reverse complement strand
GCTAATTTTTGTATTTTTAGTAGAGACGGGGTTTCACCATGTTGACCAGGATGGTCTCGATCTCTTGACCTCGTGATCCGCCCGCCTCGGCCTCCCAAAGTGCTGGGATTACAGGCTTGAGCCACCGCGCCCGGCCAATTTTTGTATTTTTGATAGAGACAGGGTTTCACCTGTTGGCCAGGTTGGTCTCGGACTCCTGACCTCAAGTGATCTGCCTGCTTCAGCCTCCCAGAGTGCTGGGATTACAGACGTGGGCCACTGCACCTGCCCCCCCTCTTATTTTAATCTGCTGTGACTGATGGATTTAATTTACCATGAATTTAATCCAGTTATATTTTCTTCTGATTATACTTTCTATATAAATTGGGTGGGGAAGGCTTCGTATGGGAAACAGTTATTTGAAATATGTGTGATAAAGCAAAAGTGTATTGATGGTGGTATATCACCTTCTGAATTTGAAAGTGTTTACCTTTGATTTCTAATGGATTAAGAGTGTTGCTCTTGTTTTTGGGAAGGCTGTTTAGGAGGTCCTAGTACTGCCAAGTGCTCAATGAGAAACTTTTTAACTTATGTTTTCCAGGAAACCTGTTATTCTGTATATTACACTGCAGTAGATATTACCTGGTGACTTGACCCTGCTGAATAGAATGTCATTTTTGAGATATTCATCAAAACTTTACACCAAGGAGGATTTTAGGATGTTTTTTGAGATGGAGTTTCGCTTTGTCACCCAGGCTGGAGTGCAGTGGCACCATCTCAGCTCACTGCAGTCTCTGCCTCCTGGGTTCAAGCTATTCTCCTGTCTCAGTCTCCCAAGTAGCTGGGACTATAGGTGCCTGCCACCACGCTTGGCTAATTTTTAGTATTTTTAGTAGATACGAGGTTTCACCGTATTGGCCAAGCTGATCTCGAACTCCTGACCTCAGGTGATCTACCTGCCTTGGCCTCCCAAAGTGCTGGGATTACAGGCATGAACCACTGTGCCTGACTTATTTTATAGCTGAGGAAACTGAGGGCTAGAGTGCTTAGATGACTAGTTAAGTGGCAAAGACTCCAACTTACATTAACTTAGCTTTATTGCTTTTCCTTTGGAAAGGGTAGAGGAAGTCACTTGTTTTTTCTACGTGTGTGTATGTAATTATATATTGATATGAACACACACTGTGTTTCTGTATATGTGCAGTTGTGTATATATGTAATTATAAATATGAACACACTGTATATGTGTATGTAAAAGGGTGTGTATATATATATGTGTGAAGTCATTAAAAGAGTGTTTAATTGTTCAGCAGGATTTGGGGGCTTCTGTTTATTGCCTGTCAGTTCTAATCTTGGGTGTCTGGTGGTGGTGTTTAGCTCATGAAAAAGAGACAGTTAATTGTAGGACAGTGTGACAAGTACAGTGAAAGGGGAAAGTCCAGGATTCTTCACTAGAAGCACCAGTTCAGTCTTGGACAGGGGCAAAGCCTACCTGAAGAAGTGCTGAAAATGAGAATTGGAATAGTAAATGAACAGGAAGTAGGCTGAGGCCTGGTACAGGGAGCTGTGGGATGTAGGACAAGATGTGAAGAACTGGAAGAGCTCTCTAGGCAGAAGGAACAGCACACGTGAAGACCCTAAGGTGAGAGAGTGCTGTGTATTTGAGGAACTAAAAGACGCCCAGAATGCTCAGACTAATGAGTACCTAGAGTTTCAAATCGGTTGAATAATTTTCTTGTAGAAAAGGATATCTTGTTAATTATCTTCAATAATGATTTTGGTAATATCATGATGAAGTAAATTTGATGTGCTAGGCCATACATTGGCCATAACTGGTTAATTTAGTTGGTTAGGCATAGAGTAATGGAACTAATGCACTAAGGGGTGTGAATTCCATCTTCCATGTAGGCAAGTTGCTTGATTTCATGGCTACAAAGAATATGCTTCACCTCTCTCCAGCCAAGTTATTGGTGTTTGCTGTTGTTAATGAGGACGACCAAGCTTGAATGGATGAGTCAGTTGAAATGCCTCACTGCTGTCGGGAAAGAGACTGCATATCTTTCGGATAGACCAGTAGTATCATGGAGATGAAGTAAAGACAATGTGTTTTTCTATCTAAGAGATGAAAAACTCTATGATATTAACTGTGGTAAAGACTAAAGTTTCATAAGAAGTGCTAAAACAAAATGACAGTGTACTTGCCTTTGGGTTGTGGTTGATTACTTTTGATATTTCTTAATATGGTTTTGTATTTTATATACTTCTGTATATGAGTATATATTATTTTAATAACAGAAAAAGAATTAATTTCGGCTGGGCGCAGTGGCTCACGCCTGTAATCCCAGCATTTTGTGAGGCCAAGGTGAGTGGATCACGGAGGTCAGTAGTTCAAGACCAGCCTGGCCAATGTGGTGTGAAACCCAATCTCTACTAAAAATACAAAAAATTATGTGGGTGTGGTGGCAGGTGCCTGTAATCTCAGCTACTCGGGAGGCTGAGGCAGGAGAATTGAGGCAGGAGAAATTGCTTGAACTCAGGGAGGCAGAGGTTGCAGTGAGCTGAGATTGCACCATTGCATTCCAGCCTGGGTGAGAAGAGAGAGTGAGACTTTGCCTCAAAAAAAAAAAAAAAGAATAATGATTTAATTTCATTTAAAATATATTTTCCTCTAGAAACTTTTTTTTCTTTTTTTTAAAGACAGAGTCTCATTGCCCAGGCTGAAGTGCAGTGGTAGGATTTTGGTTCACTGCACCTTCCGCCTCCCAGGTTCAAGTCATTCTTGTGCCTCAGCCTCCTGAGTAGCTGGGACTCCAGGTGTGTGCCAACATGCCCAGCTAATTTTTGTATTTTTAGTACAGATGGGGTTTCACCATGTTGGCCAGGCTGGTCTTGAACCGTAGACCTCAGTTGATCCGCCTGCCTCGGCCTTCTGAAGTGCTGGGATTATAGGTGTGAGCTACCATGCCCAGCAGGTATATAATTGTGTAAGACTAATGAGGGATTATTTTATTGATTTATTATTTTAAAAACCTTGTTTTGAGCTTTGATGTTAAACCATATCCAATGGGATCAGTTGCAGGGGCATAATTTGTGGCTCATGCTTATAGAATGTTTGTTCACATCCGTGCCGCAAAGGAGTGGTGTATAATGAAAGCCTTTTGGGCTTTAGTCAAGAATTTGTTTTCCTTTTTCTTTCTTTCTTTCTTTTTTTTTGAGAGACGAAGTCTTACTGTCAGCCAGGTTGGAGTGCAGTGGTGCATCTCGACTCACTGTGACCTTCACCTTCTGGGCTCAAGCAGCTCTCCCACAGCCTTTCAAGTAGCTAAGATTATAGGTGTGTGCCACCACGCCTATCTAATTTTTGTACTTTTTGTATAATAGAGACAGAGTTTTCCCATGTTGCCCAGGCTGGTCTGGAACTCTGGAACTCCTGGGCTCTAGCGATCTGCCCATCTTGGCCTCCTGAAGTGTGGGGATTACAGGTGTGAGCCACCACACCTGGCCCTTATTATTTCCATTTTTACATTCAGAATTAATTCAGGGAGAAGATAACTTGTAAAAGAAAATTATGGTAAAATTTAAAATGTAAGCCCCTCCTTTTTTCCTAGTTAATTGACCAGAATTTTCATTATAATTTAAATATAAATGAAGATTCCCACAAGGCATTTTTAAAAAACTGGCTTAAAATTTCATTCCTTCATTGTTAGTCAACAAATATTTACTGAGGGCTTGTTTTGGGCCAGACACTTGGACTGCGTCAGTCAGGAAAACAGGCAAAAATGTCTGCTTCTGTGAAGCTCACGTTCTAGTGACATGATTTTGCATGAAACATTTTTGAAATATGTGGTGTTTAATTTTCATACATTTAATCTATTTGAAGTGGCTTCTTATTAAAAATTGTAATCAGTGATAGGAAAGCCACTGAGCTACTATTGTTTGTGCTATCCTTAAGTGATTTATTACAGGTTCTTATCTTTGGTGTAGTGCAGTGCTTCTCTTTAAAGTTGCTTTTCAGTTTGTGCCTGTGAGTGTGTCATCTGAGCAAACTGGGAGGAGACCTCTTTGGTAACAGGCTCTTTGTTGCCTTTACATCCCTAGTACCTGACGTACATTATTAGCATATATCTCTATTAAATTAATTGGAACTTCAAAACTAAGCAGAATCCTTTATTTTTATAAAAATTAGTTCTTATCACTATATTCTGATATTTAGAATATAAAGAATGAATCAAGTGTTTGGAATTTTTTTTTGGTATGTAATAGTCCTGATAACATTGAAAGATAGCACATTATACTTCATCCTTCCTTTTTTTTTTTCTGTATTTCCTTTAGGAGGCCTTCCTTAAATGGGGATCCTTGACTGTGTGGTTGTGTGTGTGGTTGTGTGTGGTTGTGTGTGTGTGTGTGTGTATGTATGTATGTGTAGTTTTAGTGAGATTTTTATTTTTGTTTTTGTTTTTTCTCTAGTATTGTAAACATTTTCAAACAAGCAGAAGAATTGAAAGCACGAACAGTAAATTATCTAGATAACCTTTTAGAAGGTAGATAATACCTTCTAGATTCATTAAGTTTTTTTTTTTTTTTTAAGTGAAAGCAAGTTTATTAAGAGGGTAAAGGAATAGAGAATGGCTATTCCGTAGGCAGAGCAGTCTCCAAAGGATGCTAATTGCTAATTTTTATGGTTATTTCTTGATTATATGTTAAACAGTAGCATATACCCTAGTAAATAATACAGCTGACAGGCCAACTCTCAACGGTCACACCCGGTAACAAATACTGATAGAATGTTATTTCCTGAATAATAGGGATTATTCATGGGATTTTCTGGGAAAGGGATAGGCAGTTACCCTGCACTAAGGGTTCCTCCCCTTTTTAGATCATATAGGGTAACTTCCAGACGTTGCCTTGGCATATTGGCATATGTAAACTGTCATGGCGCTGTTGGGATTGTAGCAGTGAGGACTACTAGAGGTCACTCACATCACCCTCTTGGTTTTGGGTTGTTTTTTTTGTTTTTTTTTTTTTTGCTCTGTCACTAGGCTGGAATGCAGTGGTGCCGTCTCAGCTCACTGCAACCTTTGCCTCCCAGATTCAAGCGATTCTCCTGCTTTGGCCTTCCAAGTAGCTGGGACTGTGCATGCCACCATGCCGAGCTAATTTTTGTATTTTTAGTTGCCCAGGGCTGATTTTAAACTCCTGGGCTCTAGGGATTCTCCTGCCTCAGCCTCCCATAGCATTGAGATTATAGGCGTGAGCCACCACTCCCGGCCTCGATTTTCATTGTCTTTTAATTGGTCTGTGTGTTTGTCTGTCAGCTGACATGTATGTATGGACTGATGAATTTCTCAACATTGCTTTCTTTAGACCTCATGAAGTCTTGTACCTTTTGCAAGATTTGCAATTTCATTTTGCAAATCTTTTGCATTGGACTAAGTGATATTGTCAGATTAACATTCTATGACTAACAGTGGCTTAGCTTCAAAAGCTTTGGAAGCTGTAGGCCAGGTTGTGCACTTATTAAATTTACAGGGATGTTTGGAGACCATTTTTCTAAGAAATTGATGGTTGGTGAGGGTTTTAGCCTTGTCAGCTTTTGTTTCCTTATGCAGTCTCCTAACTGCGGGGATAGGGAAATAACGTTCTATCAGTATACGTTACCGATTGTGATTGCTGAGAGTTGGCCTGTCAGTGTTATTTACTAGGGAATATAAAAGTGTGGCTTTTTTTTTTTTTAATTTTTATTTTTGAGATGGAGTGTTGCTTTTGCTGAGGCTGATGTGCAGTGGCACAATCTAGGCTCAGTCTCCCGAGTAGTTGGGATTACAGACGCCTGCCACCATACTAGGCTAATTTTTTTATTTTTAGTAGACACAGGGTTTCACCATGTTGGCCAGTTGGTTTTGAACTCCTGACCTCAAGTGATCCCACGCGCCTCAGCCTCTCAAAGTACTGGGATTACAGGCGTGAGATACCATGCCTGGCCCAAAGTGTTGCTTCCTGGTGCTGCATAAGGATTAGCTTTTATTTTGAGCAAAGATTTGCTATTCAGATGAGTCTATGGTTAAATACATTTGTAGATAAGTATTTGAAATAAATGTTGAAGGAAGTTCATAGATGTAAATTAATAAAGTTTTTGTTTTTTAAAAAATCCTTAATAGGAAGGAAATTTGTTTTTTTTTTTTTATTTATTTTATTTATTTTTTTTGAACCCCCCCCACCCGAAATTTGTTTTTTAAATGTAGTACAATAAAAGGAAGATGGTAAGGAATATAGTAAAGATGAAGCATAAATGAGGCATTAGTCATATACCAATGGAGCCAGGGCCCAAGAAAATGTTGAGATTCTCTCTTTGTTGATCATCCCGATTTTTTAATTGCTGAGCAATAAACCAACCTAAACCTAATGGGTAAAACAACAATCATATATTGTTATCTCACACTTCTGGGAATTGACAGTACTTGCTATGTGGTGCTTACTCTGTGTTTCTCATGCCGTTGCAGTCAAATGGTGGTAGCTGGAGTCATGTAGAAGGCGTCTTCACTTGAAAACTCAAACAGCTGGGGTCTGCAACAGCTCGGGTTCCTCAGGCATCTCTATCTGTGTAGTCTCTAACAGGGAGACTTCAATTAGCCAGAGTCCTTAACATGGCAGCTCAGGGATTCAAAGGCATGCATCCCAAGAAATAAAACCAGGCTGGAATTCTTTTTATGACCTAGCCTTAAAGGTTTACAGCGTCACTTCTGCCTCATTATCTTTGTGAGAAGCAAGTCATGAGGCTAGCTCATATATGAGGAAGGGTAATTAGACTCTACTTCTTGATGGGAGAAGTATCAAATAATTTATAGATTTCTTTTAAACCACTGTGATCATTAAGAAAAATGGTAATAGTAAAGCATAATATTTAGAAAGAGGTTTGGGTAGTAAGAATGTTTTAGAAAAGACTGATACCATGTATTTGAAAACAAACTATAAAGACTTAACATTTATGGCATTGGACAGAATAATGCATATTATGGAAGTGTAACTACTAATGCAATTTCCAGAGAGTGATGGACTTGACAGTTGAACAATTCAACATCACAGAGGCCTCTCAAAAGCACCTAGGTCAGAATCACAAGGCAAGTCAATATAAATGTGTTCATTTGACATCACTAGTATTACTCATATAGTCAGGTGATTGACTAGGTGCATTGTTTAGGAAATGTGAAACATTTGATGTATTCTGAGCTTGAAATGTAAGCTAGTGATTAGTTCTTTACTATGACTATTCAGATTCAGGGTGTATTTTCTATGAAATAGTATTTTGTAGAAACTACTCAAGATCTTTAGTCTATAAGCGTGATTGGGTGTTCATATGCATATGTGAGATGTGTCACCCTCAAACCTTGTTAAGATGTCATCAGCATGTTACCCTTGTGGTATGAAAAAAAGAAAAAAGAAATACTTGGCTTCATCATCCATTTAATTAGAAGCTTTAGGGCTGAGTGTTTTCTATTTTCAGAGATACATCTGCCCTGAAATACTACTATTGTGTATATTTATTTAATAGTTTACATGCCTCCTGTGTGTCAGGCATTTTACTGGGGACTTGGTATGTTGTGGCACTCTATTTAATCTTAATGTCACGTATTTTGTTTCTAATCAAAATGGGCCTTATATCTGAAAGCCTTGATGTTACTTATAAGACGAGGTTATGAGACAAGATAGTTTTTAAGGGTCTGCCAAGGTCTAGCATTCAGAGGGGAAGGTGTAAGAAGTTCTGGATGGGAAAGATGGTAGAAGTGTTAGTGAAATGTCAAATGAAGCAGAATCATTTTTTAGACTTTCTTGAAGCCAAACAAAAACAATGGTTAAAAAATTAGAAGGCTCAGTGTATCACAGAGGAACGTTTTTTTCCTTTTTTTTTCTTTCCTTTTTGTTTCTTTTTGGAGAGAGAGTCTCACTCTGGTGCCCAGGCTGGAGTGCAGTGGTGTGATCCCAGCTCACTGTGACCTCTGCTCTTCAGGTTCAAGCAGTACTTATGCCTCAGACTCCCAAGTTACAGGTGCAGGCTACCACGCCCGACTAATTTTTGTATTTTTAGTAGAGATGGGGTTTCCGGTTTCACCGTATTGCCCAGGCTGGTCTCAGACTCTTGGGCTCAAGTGATCCGTATGCTTTGGCCTCCCAAAGTGCTGGGATTACAGGCATGAGCCACCATGCCTGAGCAGGAACTTAACCATGGTCTGACATAAGTGTTGGGGAATGTTTTACATTAGAGATATTTTAAAAACCTAGTGGACTATGAGTTTTATAATTGATACAGAAGTCTTCTTTATGTAATTATGTGGAGCACTGGTAAAAAACTGACATTATAGTAAATCACTGTTTTGAGGAGTTCTCCCTATGGAGATTGAGGAATGTAAGTTTCTGGGCTAGAATTATATAATATATAGAGGCTGATCGGGTAAATCAGGAAGTTTGCACATTTTAAGTGTTATTTTTAGCATTGTTACTCCTTACTATGCATGAAGCACTGTGTTTTCTAAACATTATTTTATTTAACATCCTGACAGTGTTGTTGGGGAAATTTGAGTTGAAGGAGATGGTGTGGTTCCCATGCCGTACAGCTGTGTAGTGGTGGTCTCTAAGTACAGGTCTTTAGTCATTAGGCCACATCAACAGGACCTGCTGCTGAGACTCATGGGCAGTTTTATATGAACTAAAGTTTTAAATATTTGTAGATAAAAACAAAAGGTCATAGTAAAGGACTGCACTCCAGCCTTTAAAAACAGTACATTAACTGTAACCTTTTGTCTACCTGAAATTTAAAAAAAAATTGTATCAAAATTTTTATCTGTCGGCAGAGGACAGGATCATTATCACATACCTTTTCTTCCCTCTCGTGTGGGGTTTGATGGAGGAGAGGAGACCATGTATAAAGTGACAGTCTTCATGCTCATTTTTTTTTTTTTTTTGGAAACAGAGTCTTGCTCCCTCACCCTGACTGGAGTGCAGTGGCGTGATCTCAGCTCACTGCAACCTCCACCTCCCGGGTTCAAGCGATTCTCCTGCCTCAGCCTCCCAGGTTGCTAGGATTACAGGCGTGTGCTGCCACACTCAACTAATTTTTGTATTTTCAGTAGAGACAGGGTTTTACCATGTTAGCCAGGCTGGTCTTGAACTCCTGACCTCAGGTGATCCACCGGCGGTGGTCACCCAGAGTGTTGGGATTACAGGTGTGAGCCACCGCACCTGGCCTCCATGCTTATTTGAATGTTGAAAAAGGGACCTCGGTTCATTTTTGGAGCCAGTATGCCAGTACCTGTTTATGAAGCTTTTACTTCTCCGTCCTAACATGCTAGAGTGTGAGATGGTGGGTTATACATATCATATTAGAATCAGTACCATAGTGACACAGAATTGTATCTTTTTTTTTTTTTTTTGGAGATGGAGTTTCACTCTTTTTGCCCAGGCTGGAGTGCAGTGGCGTGATCTCAGCTCACCACAACCTCCACCTCCCGGGTTCAAGTGATTCTGCTGCCTCAGCCTCCCCAGTAGCTAGGATTACAGGCATGTGCTACCACGCCCAGCTAATTTTGTGTTTTTAGTAGAGACGGGGTTTCTCCATGTTGGTCAGGCTGGTCTTGAACTCCTGACCTCAGGTGATCCACCCACCTCAGCCTCCGAAAGTGCTGGGATTACAGGCATGAGCCACCACGCCTTGTTTCTGTCTTTTATGTGTTTGGGTGAGAAAGATTGTGAACAGTTGGTCTCTGGTTTTGTATATTATAACATCTTTAGTCAATCCACACAGTACCTACTTTTTATTAAATACCTGGAAGTGCAAAAAGTTAAGTCATAGGCCTTATTCTTAAGGGTGAGTTTACTATAAAGTCCAGAAAATAAAAATGTGAACGGTAGAATAGCAGTATCAGAGTTGACACTTCAAAGCAGTAGATGATTAATTGTAAAATTGAATGGAATTAGCTGGGTGCAGTAGCTTGTTCCTGTAGTCCCAGCTATTGAATGGAAGGCTGAGGCAGAAGGATCACTTGAATCCAGGAGTTTGAGGCTGTAGTACACCATGATCATGTCTAAATAGCCACTACATTCTAGCCTAAGTGACATAGTAAGACCCTGTCTCAAAAAAAAAAAAAAAAAAAAAAAAAAGAGAGTCGAAATTCTGGAAGAGGTCAAAAGAAGAAGTGCTCCCTTGACTGTGGTACCTTAATTATACTTTTCGTAGGTATTTTTGATACGTCACTTGGGTGGATAGAGGTAATTCTAAATGTAATTGAGAGAAGTTGAGATAACCAGGATTTTGATAGATGCCATACTTCACATTATTTTTACAGTAAATATGAAATACAGAACAGTTTATACATGAACTTTAGTTATGTCCAGGTGTTGTAATGAGTTAGTTATGAGATTTATTTTGAATGTCTTTCAGTGCTTATTTTTTAATGGGGTATAATGATTGATATTTGGATTCACCTTTGATCTCTTCATCCAAAGTGTTACTGATCACAAATAGTAGCAGTTGTAATAACAAGAGTTCTGCATCCTCAAATTCCTTTTTATGAATCCCATTTAACAGTTTTTCTTTCAGTCAGAAATGGTAAGGGAAGAAACAGCAGGAGTAGCTAACATTTTGTACTAGGCTCTGTGTTAAGCAAATTATGTCTTGTAATACCCTGTTAATGTAAATGTCTAAGTAAACTTTGCCGTCATAGAAATGAATTTGTTTCAAATTATTTTTTGTATGTGTTGAGTGACTCAGTAACCCTTTCTTGGTATTTCAGATCAAAACTCTTGATTTAGTTTAAAGGTCAGGCCTTTAGGACCTTGATTGTTATGGTTACAGTTTTTTGTGCTTGTCTGTTCAAGCCAATAACTCAAGCAATAGTAAGAGTTTAGAGAAATAAGGTCAAGAACCTTTTAGACTTGCTGGTTTCAGATAAAACTTGCAAACTCCTTTGCAGCTCGGCAGAGTTCTTTGGTTTTCAAAGAGATTTTTGTCCCTAAATTTGTGTGTGTGTGTGTGTGTGTGTGTTTTATTTTGGTCTTTGCTCTTCTTCACCCCAAACTCATGTCTTCTATCTGCTGTTTACTCATTTCTTCTACTCTTGACCGAAGCATTGTATTCTCATGCCTTCTGTCTTACATGGTGCTCTGCTTCCTTTTAGAGCATCTTGAGGCTTCTCAGTGGCTTCATGGAGCCTGGGGACCCTGTAACAGTGGGCTGTCTACCTCTACTTGTTGATGTCCGCAATTTAGATTTTTTGCTTTTCTTTTTCTTCTTTCTTTCTTTCTTTCTTTTTTTTTTCTTTCAGACAAGGTCTTGCTTTGTCACTCAGGGTGGAGTACAGTGGCACAATCATGCCCACTGCAGCCTCAACCTCCAAGGCCGAAAAGCGATACTGTACATCAGCCTCCCAAGTAGCTGTGACTATAGGCGTGTACCACTATGCCCAGCGTAATTTTTAAATTTTTTGTAGACGTGAGGTCTCATTGTGTTGCCCACATTGGCCTCAAACTCATGGATTCTGTGTTCTCCTGCTTTGGCCTCCCTAAGTGCTGGGAATACAGGCATAAACCATCGTGTCCAGCCACAATTCAGGTTTTTAAGGCACTCCTGAGGATTTCTGTTGATGTATACTAACCTTTAAAATATTGAAAGGTGATTAAAATTGCCCTGTATACATTTAAAACACAAATAGTACCTTTAATGTTTTATCACCTTTGAAGAAAAGATGAGAATCATTGCTATAAAGTTGGTTGGACCAGTGAATGAGTCTGTGTACAGTAGGATTGATTTTTTTTTTCTTCACTTAACTGTTTTAGTGACATTTTAAGGAATTTTGGATCCAGTTTTGATTGTGTAAAAAATTTTGTGTCACTTTCAAAAAGGCTTGTCCCTACTCTGTTTTTGGTATGCCATTTTTGTTGTTGTTTATTTATTTAAGTAGAAATGGGGTTTCACCATTTTGGTCAGGATGGTCTCAATCTCTTGACCTGGTGATCCGCCCACCTTGGCCTCCCAAAATGCTGGGATTACAGGTATGAGCCACTGGGATTATAGACATGAGCCTCTGTCCCTGGCCAGGTTTATTAAGATGAAAGCAAATTTATTTTTTGGCTGTACATTGTATTGGCTAGATATAAGATTTCTAGTTGGGAATAATTTTTCCTCAAAATTTTGAAGGCATTGCATCATTGTTTCATGCTTCCAGTATTCCTTTTGAGGAGTTCAGTGCTATTTTGATTCTTTCTGCTTGACATCCCCCTAACCCTGTGCCTTGCGACTTCATGCTCCAAGATATTTTAGGGTCTTCTTTCAGTCCCTGGTGTTGAGAAATTTCACATTGATGTACTTTGATGTAGGTCCTTTACTCATTCACTGTGTTTTGGGTCCAAATACTTAATGGGTCCCTTTATTCTGGAAGTTCATGTCATTCAGGAAATTTTCTTATGTTATTTCTTTAATACTGTTGTTTCTCCATTCATTTTATTATTTTTCTCTTTTTGGAATTTCTGGTGGTTGGATATGTGACACTTTCATAGCTACTCTGATTTTCTTACCTTTTCTCCCCTGTTTTCCATCAGACCAACTTCTTTAAAAATATTCTGTTAAATATATATATTTTTTTCTTGTTGGACTTGTTTCCCCAAAGAGGAATCCTGGCAGGTAAGAGTGTGGCTGCAAGCATTCTGGGATGGGGGCTGATAACTCATTTCAACAGACGGTTTTCACTTTTCCTTCTTGTCTCTGACTCCTCTTCTCCTTCCCACCCCAATTCTGAGTGTATTCCCAGGCTATCACTGTGGTTGAATTTTGCTAAGCAGGAAATGTTTAGCCTCTGAAAGAGGATCAGTCTCCTTTCTAGAGGGTGAGGAGCTAGGGGTTTAAATGCTCCCTATGCTAATTTCTAACAGTTTTTCTGTTTTCCGTTACCTTCAGGCTTCAGAGGAATGTGATGCCTCCAAATCCTAAAAACTGACCTGTTCATTTTTGGCTTCACCCTACCATGTAGGGTTTAGGTTTAAAAGTTTTCTCTTGCCATGAAGTCATTGGCCACTTGTCTGTCAGCTTTCCAGCTTCCAAAATTTGTTGAATGCACTAGCCTTCTCTCTTTCTGTTTTCATCCTTGTAACTTTAAAATTCATTTGTTGTCTTTCAAAATTTGTCATCTTAGTGGAATTGCAGGAGATATTCGAGATATACATACATTTAACTAGAAGTTACATGTATGAAAATCATTCCTATTTTCTCTAAATATACTTCTCCATATCCAGGGTGATTTTTTTTTTTTTTATGTGATTCTTTAGCACACACACTTTTCTTATAATCTCTGCTCATGTATCTGTGGTTCTTGGTTGTAGTCCTGTTGTTTGCTCTCAAGGAGAGGCTTGAAGCCTGCTATTGACTTTGTAATAACTCTGCATTTTCCTCCTGAAAATGAATATCCCAGGATATGCACATTTAATAACTAACTTAACAAAATACACTCAAGCCTTACTCAAGATTTAATTTTGCAAGGCTTCTGTTGGTCTTCAGGCTTTAAAAAATTCTTCTAAAGTCATTGTAATTAGAGTTTGTGTTTTGTTTCCTTTTGTGTGTGTGTGTGTGTCTCCTCCTCTACCCTGGTGTTGCTTATTTCTTTTTTTGAAATACTTTTCTACTTACTTTGCTTTTACAAGTAGATTGTAAATGACTTGAGATGTGTGGATTCGAATTAGTGGTTCTCAGCTTTCCTTTTTTCCTGAGGGGTAGGTTACACTGGATTCTGTAACTGTGGCCCACTATTAAGGGTGGTATTCCCAAGTATGTAGAGAAGCCCCCTCCACAGATGATCCTGTTGGTCTCCTCTACCTCACCTCCTCCCCTACCACATTTTATAGTTCATTTTTATTTCTTGTAAACCTTTTAGGGCATTCAGGAAGTATTTGTTAACTGAATTGGACTCGTGGCAGGTTGTGGCATGATGGCAAGGATAGAGGGAAGGTTTTGTCTCATGCCTTCTTTTCCACTTCCCTCTTAACTGAGTAGTTACAGGTAAGTCACTTAACCTCTGTAGTCACTTGCTTTCTCAAAAGTAAAACAAGGAGACTATTATATCAAAGACTCACTATTAAATGGAAATATCTGTATGTTTCTTTTTTCTGAGATCAAAAAAGTTAAGAAATACTGAATTAAGTACAATTCTCTGCTGGTACCATTTTCTAAGAAAGTCTTCACAGTCTGTGATTAGTGGGGAAAAGGTTTTATTTTAGATTATGTCTTTTTTGATTTTTTAAATTTAAAAACCATGTTTTCTTAAATATAATATTAATAATAGTAGTAGTTCTTTTCTGAATCTCACTTGGAAAAATGAAAAGTTGGCAAAATTATATTTGTTTTTATAATTTGAAGGAAATTTTACTTATCTGTTAAATTCAAAAGTCAGAAATACATGCTTTATGCCTTAAAAAATATCTGCGACTCCTCACTTTGGGGTAGGTTTCTGTATATTCATTAGAGAAAGGTTGTTAATATTCTTTGTCAGCGTTTCTGCCTTTATTGATATTTTGTCTGCTTGAACTGTCAGTATCTGATAGAAGCTGATATGGTTTGGCTGTGTCCCCACCCAAATCTCATCTTGAATTATGATCCCCATAATCCCCACATGTCAAGGGAGGGATTCGGTTTGAGGTGATTGGATCATGGGGTGGTTTCCCCCATGCTGTTCTTGTGATAGTAAGTTCTCAGGAGATGTGATGTTTTGTTTGTTTGAGACAAGGTCCCGCTGTGTCACCCAGGCTGGAGTGGTGCAGTGCTATAGTCTTGGCTCACTGCAAACTCTGCCTCCTGTGCTCAAGTGATTCTCATGCCTCAGCCTTCCCAGTAGCTGGGATTACAGGCACATACCGCCCCGCCTGGCTAATTTTTGTATTTTTTATAGAAACAGAGTTTCACCATGTTCACCAGGCTGGTCTTGAGCTCGTGGCCTCAAGTGATTCACCTGCCTCGGCCTCCCAAAGTGCTGGGATTACAGGCTTGAGCCGCCGTGCCGGCCAAGATCGATCTGATGGTTTCACAAGGCAGTTTTCTCTGTTCTTGTTTGCTCTCTGTCTCCAGCTACATAAGACGTGCCTCTTCCCCTTCTGTCATGATTGTTAAGTTTCCTGAGGCTTCGCCAGCCATGTGGAACTATGAGTCAGTTAAACCTGTTTTCTTTATAAGTTGCCCAGTCTTGATATGTCTTTATAGCAATGTGCAAACAGACTAATACAGAAGTATATGTTAAATTTCTCTGCTGAGCATGATGGCGCTTGCCTGTAGTCCCAGCTATTTGGGAGGCTGAGGTGGAAGGATCATTTAAGACCAGCCTGGGCAACATAGGGAGATCCCATGTCCCAAAAAAAAAAAAAAAAAAAAAAAAGCATGTTAAATTTTTCAGCAGAGTTGACAGCTTCTCACATGGTCAGTTTTTGTTGTTATATGCATTGTTGAGGCTGTGGTGTTAGAAACATTCAGATTCACATTATTCATATTATTCAATGTTCTTTGTGGTTTGTTCCTTTTATTGTTACATAGTCTCTATCTTTTTTTTTTGAGACGTTTCGCTCTTGTTGCCCAGGTGGAGGGCAATGGTGTGATCTCAGCTCAGCTCAATCTCTGCTTCCCGGGTTCAGATGATTCTCCTGCCTCAGCCTCCCGAGTAGCTGGGGCATTATAGGCATGTGCTCTACCATGCCCAGCTAATTTTGTATTTTTAGTAGAGACAGGGTTTTTCCATGTTGGTCAGGCTGGTCTCAAACTCCTGACCTCAGGTGATCTGTCCGCCTTGGCCTCCCAAAGTGCTGGGATTACAGGTGTCAGTCCCTGCATCTGGCCCTATGGTTTCTATCCCTATTAATGCTGTCTTATTCGCTACTGATATCTTTTTCCCCTTAAGGTTTGACTTTTTTTTTTTTCTTTTTTTGAGATGGAGTCTGGCTGTGTCGCCCAGGCTAGAGTGCAGTGGTACAATCTTGCCTTACTGCAACCTCCACCTCCTGCATTCAAGTGATTCTCCAGCCTCAGCCTCCCAAGTAGCTGGGATTACAGGTGCCTGCCACCATACCCAGCTAATTTTTATATTTTTAGTAGAGACAGGGTTTCACTGTGTTGGCCAGGCTGGTCTTGAACTCCTGACCTTGTGACCACCCACCTTGGCCTCCCAAAGTGCTGTGATTACAAGTGTGAGCCACCCACCGCGCCTGGCTAGTCTTTGACTTTTAATGTGTGAGATTAATCTATTTGAATCAGTAGATGTATTTCTGCTATCTGAATTTCATATTTTCTAATCCATTTTCTTTAAAAAAATTTTTTTTTTTGATCCTAGCTTTGTTGTCCAGGCTGGAGTGGCGTGATTATGGTGTAACACCTTGCACAACTAATTTTTGTATTTTTAGTAGGGATGGAGTTTCACCATGTTGGTCAGGTTGGTTTTGAACTCCTGACTTCAAGTGATCTGCCTGCCTTGGCCTCACAAAGTGCTGGGATTATGGGCATGAAGTCCCTGCACCCAGCCTCTTTGCTGTTTTTTTCCTCTTCTGTTAGATGGTTAGTTTTCTGCACTTTTTTCCCCTCCCTCTTTTGACGTTTGAGTCATAGACTATATTTCCATTATTTTAGTGGTTACTATTAAAATTTTCAGTTATAAAGTTTTCTACTAAAACTGTGGGCCTAACTGACTTTTAAGATGAACCCAGCTCTGGCAACCAGTCTCTTACTCTGTTTTTCTTGTGTGGAAATGTTCATTTTGTATTTCATCTCAGCTTTGTCTTTTGGTTTTCTCTTTTTTACAGTTGCCTTTCGTAGCTACATAGTTAGAGTAGAAGTTTTCCTCAGGGTGAACTCAATACACCATCTCTATTTCAGCCATTCTTTCACTCTACTGGTTTGCATATCTGCATATAATATTCAGTAAATACTTTGTTAAAAAGTATTTTGTACTTTTTTTGTTTTAGTTTTACTCACATTTTTTTCAGCTTTTGATGGAAAGGAGAGAAAGTGGAGATAACAGGACCACCCACATCTGTAGTTTTTTCACTGACTGTCCACAGTCAGGGTTGTTGGAATGGTCAGGGTAAGAAGGAGGTATAGAGAATTTAGTCTGGGACAAAGGAACTGTATAGCGCAAGTGTAAATTGACAGTATTTATTGATAACATTCTAATAAGACTTCCTCCATTTTGTTAGGTTTATTTTCTGTTTTGTTTATACACACTGAAGTATTAAACAGATGCCAGTTATTTTTGTGGGAAACAGGAGGGCTACACTATTGTGTTTGTAGCTATGATGATGGTGACTGAATTTTGCATACATTTACATTCTCCTAATGTAGTGATTAATTACTAGGACAGTTAGAGATGGTGGCAGTTACAAAGAGCATCTGGCTGGAGATCAGTTTAGTGTTTGCATGTACCCCTACTCACTCCTCCACCATCTTCCCCTTTCAGAAACCTGAAGAGAGGAGGTAGCTGATGATACCAAAAAAACTTGTTATGCCTTGAGATGTATCTCTGTGACTAGTAAGTGATTTCCAGGCATTTTTTTTTTTTTAAAGTATGGCAAAAAAGAGAGCAGTTTTGGGGAAGATAATTAGGGACTGGAAGGTAGGCAGCTCTTCTTCATAGTCTTTCCCAAGGTTAGCTCTCTTACTGTCATATCCATGCACTATCTAAAAGACCAAGTTGTACCCCCCACCCCCCTGCCTCTGCTGGGAGAAGATGAGAGTGGACGCTGAGATGGGATGAGATGTTACTTGGTCAGTAATATTAATCCGTAAACCACAAACCGCTTGTTGAGGAGTCAGTGTACATTGAGTTATTAGGTTGGTGCAAAAGTAATTGTGGTTCTTGCATTTTTTTTTTTTCCCCCTTTTCTTTTTCTTGAGATGGAGTTTCATTCTTGTTGTCCAGGCTAGAGTGCAGTGGTGTGATCTCAGCTCACTGCAACCTCCCCCTCCTGGGTTAAAGTGATTCTCCTGCTTCAGCCTTCCAAGTAGCTGGAATTACAGGCGTGCGCCACCACGTCCGGCTAATTTTTTTTCTTTTTAGTCGCCACGGGGTTTCACCATGCTGGTCAGGCTGGTCTTGAACTTCTGACCTCAAGTGATCTGCCTGCCTCTGCCTCCCAAAGTGCTGGGATTACAGGCGTGAGCCACTGTGCCTGGCCTAGTTCTTCCAGTTTTAATGACAAAACCGCAATTACTTTTGTACAAATCTAATATTTATTTTAAGACAAAGAACTGGAAGCATTTGCTGGTGCGTCCTTGAAGGCTAAAACCAAGCCTTTGTTGTTATGGTAGTTGTGATACCACACACAGAGGAATCATTTGTGCTCCATAGTGATAATACACAATATTAGAGTCCTTAAATTTGGCTGTGGCAGTTTTTAAATTTTGATGACATTTGTTTGACTCCTTTGGTTTAGATACCTGAAGGAAGGGTTTCTAGATTAGAGATCCATTAGAGTGCATCGAAGTAGGTGCAGACTCCAAAGAGCCATTTGAATACAGCTCTCAGACCCATTCTGATTATGCAGATCTGTAGGTTTTCAGTTAAAAATGAGGTTGTTAGGTGGTTTGATTGTACAGCTCAGTTGATTAGTCTGGCTTATGAGAATAAAGATGCCCAGTAGTTAGTCTGCTTATATTGGAGAAGGAAAAACAATACTGAAATCTGTTGCTGTCTCCTAAAACAAGGCGCTTTTGAATCATAAAGATCTTTTATTTTCCCACTTAAAGGAATAAAAATGCCTACTGCTGTATTATTTGGGTTTAAAACATGATTGGCTCTAGGTAGTTTACATTTTTAGCAATATGATTTTAGGCACAGTAGATTTTTATTCTCTTTAAAAAATCCTTTTAGTTGATTAACGATAAGAAAATTGGGATTGGGAAACCATTTTTAGACGAGGAGAAAAGACAGGAAAAGTTTGTCACTGTTGAGCTCTGCCTTTTGGAGGAGGTTTTTATGTTCTAGATAACACTCTCTTGGGTTGTGGGGTAGAGAGATGACTAAGACATGCTCTGTTTCAGGAACCTTAGCTCTCAAACCAGTGTCCTCTGGTTCCCCAAGATCTTACTAGCCTAGCGACTGTTCCATGTTTAGCTTTAATTTTGGAGGCATAAGATTAACCATAAACAGGCTTTTTCATTGTAGGGTTTATTGGAGGCTTAATAAAGGTATACAAATTGTGAATTTCTAAGCAGAGCTGTCCTAAGTAACAGTTCCCAAACTTGAAATAGTATGCTTATTTAATATCTACCTAAATGGACTCCTACTTTTGTGAATATTTTAATCCTTGTGTGAATTTGTGATGTTTTAGAGTAGTGAGTTCCAAACCTAGTTGAGCCATCAGAATTACTTTGGATACGTAGACATTTTTTTTTTAATTTTTAAGTTGGTAATATGTTCATGTGATCTAAAAATAAAAAATTGTAAATTGGCATACAGTGAAAAGCCTTTGTACCTCTTCTGTTTCCTGGCCTTCTTACCTTCCTCATAGGTGATTAGTGTTACTCCTTCCAGAGATATTTCATGCATATACCAATATTTATTTAGCCAGAATATAAATTTTTGAGCCTTGTATTCAGAGATTTCTGATTTAGTATGTTTAAATGGGGCCTAAGAATATGTCCTTTTAATTGTTCCCCAGGGATTTCTATGATGAGCCAGATTTAGGCATTCTTATTTTAGAGGGTACACATTACTTTTGCATGTGATGTTACCTGTTTCTTATAACAACTTTGTGAAACAGATATATTTTTGACAGAAGTGGAAACATGAGATCAAGAGATGTTAAATGACATATCCAAGGTTACACAATGTCAGAGCTGGGAGTCAAAGCCCAGGGCTTTTGAGTGTCTAGGTTAGGACCAGTCTGGCATGAATTTTGCCTTTTCATGAAAGCTACAATGCTGATGATTGCCAAAACCAAAGAAGAAATTTAATGTGTATGTTTATATCCAATTATTCCTATTCTGGTAAGCATTAGGTGTTAGAACATTTTATTGTATTACTTGTCATTGGAGAATGTCCAGTGATCAGACTTTCTGTAATTTTCATGTTAAGGCACTTCACCCGTTAGATTTCTGTTACCAATGTAAGGCACTTAGCCAGGCTCTGCACTATAATAGGCTTTTATCTGTAATTTTGCTTCCTGATGAGCTCTCCTTCCCCTTCCTATTGCTTCCAGCTTCCTTTTGATCCCTGCAGCACATTTCCCTAACACCAACCTAGATAAAATAAACCACAGAGGAGGGAGAGAGACAGGAGAAAGAAGATTGTCTTCTTAGGGGAGAGGACTGGGAGAGTATCCCACAACTATAAAGTACTGAGTGACTTCCCTGTTTGTCTGGTAAACTCTTTCTGGGGCTAATTCTCAGAGTTTCAAAAATTCCTCATACTCTAACAGCACCATTTTAATTGTAATGTAGCCTGCAGGGGGATTATTTTGCAGGACAGTATTTCTTTGGTGTGTTTTATAAAACCTACTCTGCGAATACTGGTCAAATAGCAGAATGTTTTAAAACAATTTTTTATTTTTTATTTATTTTATTTTTATTTTTTGAGACAGTCTCACTCTTGCCAACACTAGAGAGCCAGTGGCATAATCTTGGCTCGCTGAAACCTCCGTCTCGCAGGTTTAAGCCAAGTAGCTGGGATCACAGACGTGTACCACTACCCCTGGCTAATTCTTGTATTTTTAGTAGAGATGGGGTTTTGCCATGTTACCCAGGCTGGTCTTGAATTCCTGGCCTCAAGTGATCTGCCCGCCTCGGTCTGCCAAAGTGCTGAGATTACAGGCGTGAGCCACTGTGCCTGGCCAAAAATTATTTTTTAAACATTTAAAAATTTCAAAAGAAAGGCTTTTTAAAAAATCTCAAATCCACCATTTTGAAGCAGTGTAGAGCTTAGAGCTAAGACATGAATGTCCATGTATTCAGCCCCCCATCCATGTAAATAAGCATTTACTATGTTTCAGGTATTGAGGATTTTGAAATTAATAAAACATGATTCTTGCTGCCTTAGAGTTTGTTGGGCAGTGAGAGAGATACTTGTGTATTTCATTGTACAAGTAGTTTGAGTATAAGAAACACTATTGAGACTGGACGCAGCAGCTTGTGCCTGTAATCCTAGCACTTTGGGAGGCCAAGGTGGGCAGATCATGAGGTCAGGAGATTGAGACCATCCAGGCCAACGTGGTGAAACCCTGTCTCTACTAAAAATACAAAAAAAAATTAGCTGGGCGTGGTGGCGCACGCCTGGGGGAGGCTGAGGTAGGAGAATCACTTGAACCTGGGATGGAGGTTGCGGTGAGCCAAGATCACGCCACTGCACTCCAGCCTGGGCAACAACAGCAAGACTCTGTCTCAAAGAAAGAAACCCCCTGATTGTCTTGTTTCTATAGAGAAATCAGATTTCATTATAGATATTTTATTTCAGTTTACAGTTCTTTCTCAAGTACTGAATAGCTTGCCAGATAGGAGTATTTATACTATGAAGTATATCAGCTATCTCATGAGATGTTTGATTTGTATGTAGAGTTAAAATTGAATTTGTAATAATTTGAATACATTATCTGCATTTGGCAGATGCTTTAAGGAGTGAAGTCACAGGTGTTCAGAATGTGGATGGTCTACGGGTAAAGAAAGCCAAGTATATTCTCTTGAAATTTTGGTCGGGTGCGATACTTTTTTGGTCAGGAGCTCTGAAGAAGTATTTTGATCCTATCTGCTAGCATAGTTTGATTCTTGTAAGTATGTATGTAGTATGTATGTATGTATGTATGTATGTAGTCTTACTGTTAAGCAAATGACATTAGATAAGACAGAAGGACTTATGAAATTATTAAGAATAAAAAAAAAGAAAAGAAAAAAGAAAAAATAAGCCACCGCCACCTTCACCACAAACCAAAAAAAAAAAAGGAAAGAAAAGAAAAAAGAAATTATTAAGAATAATTAGTGTATAAGGGCCATATCATGAATCTTTTCTTAGCATGGAAAGAATGTTTGGCATGTGTATTCTTTCCCCTTTCCTGTTTCGAATGGAGCTGGAAATGACATGATTGATTTTGATTTAAAGGAACATGACTTTGTGTGTGTGTGCGCGCGCGCGCGTGCGTTCGTTCAGTGTTTCGTTTTTCAGAGATGTGTTTGTCTTTCAAATGGCCCCAGTAGTTTCGGATTTTGGTCTCCTTTTCACTTAATTAGGAAAAGTGTTGTTTGTGATACAATATAGGAATTTCTAATAAGAATATTTTTCAGGTTAGAGTGATAAATTGGTTGTGGGTATGAATTTTAAAAAAGTTTAGCTGATGAAATGATGATGAATGCAATGTAATTTTTCTCTAGTTTGCAGAGCATTTTTCTTTGCAAACTAGAGAAACGTGAATTTTCTCAGTTTAATAGAAATCTTTTGACAGTTTCAACTAAAAATGATACTAAGGGGAATAGTTAGAAGTAGTTCACGTTAAAAAAATTATATCAGTTTATGAAGTTACAATATTTAGAAATTTCATTTTCTTTTTGAATGCATTTTGAAGGTGAATATTCTTATTTAGGATAATGTGAATGCATTATATATAAACTGGCATTTATCATTTTCATAAGCATTAATAAAAGTGTAAGTGGCCAGGCATGGTGGCTCACAGCTGTAATCCCAGCACTTTGGGAGGCCGAGGCAGGTGAATCACCTGAGATCAGGCGTTTGCGACCAGCCTGACCAAAATGGAGAAACCCTGTCTCTACTAAAAATTCAAAAAATTAGCTGGGTGTGGTGGCGCATGCCTGTAATCCCAACTACTCGGGAGGCTGAGGCAGAAGAATTTCAACTTGAACCTGGGAGGTGGAGTTTGCAGTGAGCCGAGATCACGCCATTGCACTCCAGCCTGGGCAACAGGAGCGAAAATAAAATAAATAAGTAAAAGTGTAAGTCTTCCTTACAAACTATGATACAAGAAGCCAACAGATGGAACTTACTTCACAAAAACCATCTTTTGTTTTTTGTCTTTTGTATGATTTGGGGTCAGTTAACACAAGAGTTGCTTGGCACAGATTTATTTGGGTGGGCAGTAAGTGAGAAAAGTGAGACCGCTGTTCTTAGAAATTGTTGAGCCAAGTTTAAAGAAATAAAATGTAGTTTAAGGCTTGTGACTGAGTAAAGGTTATTAGTGATCAATGTACAAGCTGAAATCTGAATTTTAAGACTGTGATCAGATTACTTTTCACCAAGGAAATAATCTTGTTCAGTGTGTGGAGGAGTAATTAATTCTTTAATTCTTAGGTGTCAAACCCAGATGCCTATAGCTGCTAGGCTCTGTGTCCAGGATGGAGTGCAGTGGGGCGATCATAGCTCAGTTTCACTTTAAACTCCTGTACTCATAAGATCCTTCTGCCTCAGCCTCCTGAGTTGCTGGGATTACAGACAGACATGAACCATCATACCCAGCAGCTACACCATTTTATAATTTAAACAGGTTCAGGGACTGGGCGTAGTGGCTCACATCTGTAATCTCAGCACTTTGGGAGGCCGAGGTGGGCAGATCACTTGAGGTCAGGAGTTGGAGACCAGTCTGGCCAACAAGGTGAAACCCCATCTCTTCTAAGAATACAAAAATTATCCAGGCATGGTGACGGGCACCTATAATACCAGCTACTCAAGAGGCTGAGGCAGGAGAATCGCTTGAACCTGGGAGGCAGAGGTTGCAGTGAACTGAGATCATGCCACTGCACTCCACCCTGGGTGACAGAGTGAGACTCCCTGACTCGTCTCAAAACAGCAACAACAAAACCAGAATCAGGTATGGACAAACAGTGTATTCAAAGTGCAGAATTAGACCAATGGATTTTTGAAACAGTATGAAAAATTCATTGAGAGGGTTTCAGATTTAACATTGTAACTTACTTCTGAGAAACCATGACTTGTTGAGTTTTGGTGTAGTATCAGAGAATATCCAATGCTGGTTGTGGTGGTATGCATCTATAGTCTTAGCTACTGGGGAGGCTGAGATGGGAGGCTCACTTGAGTTCAGGAGTTTGAGGCATGGGCAACATAGTTAGACCTTGTCTTTAAACAAACAAACAAAAAAAGGATATTGATAATTTAATGTGGAGAAAGGAGAACTCTCGTATACTGTTGGTGGGAATGTAAATTAGTACAGTCATTATGGAAAACAGTATGGAGGTTCCTCAAAAAACTAAAAATAGAATTACCATATGATCCAGCAATCCCACTGCTGGGTATATGTCCAAAAGAATTAAAATCAATATATTTAAGAGATGTTTATCACAGTGCTAGTCGCAGTAGCCAAGATAGGGAATCAACTTAAGCGTCCCCTCAGCAGATGACTGGATTTTTAAAAAGGGGTGTATATATACTATTCAGCCATAAAAAATAATGAAATCTTGTCATTTGCAACAACATGGATGAACCTTGAGGACACTGTATTAAGTGAAATAAGCCAGGTACAGAAAGACAAAAACATGTTGTCATTCATATGTGGGAGTTAAAAAAAAGTTGATCTCTAAGAGGTGCAGAGTAGAAAGAATGGTGGTTACTAAAGGCTGGGAAAGGTAGCAGGGAAGATAGGATGAAGAGAGGTTGATTAACTGGTACACAAATACAGTAATAAGGAATAAGTTTTAATGTTCAGTAGCACAGTGTGTTGCCTATAGTTATCAATAATTTATTGTATATTTCAAAATAGCTTGAAGGGAAGATTTGGAAGGTTCTTGTCACAAATGATAAATGTTTGCGGTAATATCCTGATTACCCTGATTTTATTACTACACATTGTATACATGTATCAAAATATCACATGTACCCCCTAAATGTATCTATCAGTTAAAAAGAATATCCATAATTAAACATTTAAAAGGTATATAAGTAGGAGGTTATTTTGATTGGTGTTTGTGGCTGTTTTAGTAAGAAGAATGAACTGCTACTAATCCTCCCCCCTGCCCCCATTGATTTAGTATTGGTCACTTTACTGGCACTGTGCATTTACAGTATGGCAGTTCTCAGAGAATGGTCTGTGGACCTTGGGGCTCTCCAAGACTCTTACAGGGGCTCTGAGGTCAAAACTGTCTTTATAATGAAATCGAGACTTTTTCCACATTTTGACATCTGTGCTGTGGTTTAAAAGCAGTGGTGGGTAAAATACTGGCTTTTTGACAGAAATCAAAGCATTGGCACCGAACGGTACAACTAATTGTCATTATATTCTTTGTGTTTCTTGTAGGGGGAAAAAGCCAGTTTCACTTCAGAGTGTTCTTGATGAAACAGTAAAAGTTATCAACTTTATTAAATCTTTTTTTTTTTTTTTTTTTTTTTTGAGACGGAGTTTCGCTCTTGTTACCCAGGCTGGAGTGCAATGGCGCGATCTCGGCTCACCGCAACCTCTGCCTCCTGGGTTCAAGCAATTCTCCTGCCTCAACCTCCCGAGTAGCTGGGACTACAGGCAC
>CAUYUD010144849.1:0-12179 GCA_963575295.1 Alouatta caraya | reverse complement strand
GGAGTTTTGCTTTAACCCAGGTGGCGGCGGTTGGGGTGAGCCGCTATCGCGCCATTGCACTCCAGCCTGGTTAAAAAGTGCTAAACTCCGTCAAAAAAAAAAAAAAAAAAAAAAAAAAAAAGAGCATTAATCCCATTTGTGAAGACTGCCATAATGACCTAATTGCCTTCCAGAAGACCTTACCTCCTAATACCATTGCCCTGGGGATTAGCATTTCATCATATGAATTTTGAAGGGATACAAACATGCAGATGATAGCATTCTCTCTGGGAAATACCTAAGTCAGGGTCAGATCTTGGTATGTGAGTTAGAATAAAACACTTACCCAATGTTCCTGACTACAGGGTTTGACCAGGAGCCTCTGTGCTCTCACAATCTACTTATTGGATTCAAAGTGAGGAATTGTCGTGGTTAGGTCAGTTTGGCAATTCTTCAATCCTTTGCCTCTGGAATCTTTTTGTACCATATTATTTCTATAATAAATTATTATTACTATTGTTTGAGACATGGTCTCTGTCAGCTAGGCTAGAGTGTATTGGTGCAAACATGGCTCATTACAGCTTTGAACTCCTGGGCTCTAGTGATCCTCTGGCCTCAGCCTCCCAAGTAGCTGAGACTACAGATGCACACCACCATGCTTGGCTAATTATATACATATACATATACATATACATATATATATATATATATATATATATATGAACAAGAGTCTTGCCATGTTGTTCAGGATGGTCTTGAACACCTGAGCTCAAGCAGTCCACCCACCTCAGCCTCCCAAAATTTTGGGATTACAGATGTGAGCCACCTTGCCCAGCCAACAAATTCTTTCTTCGTGTTTGTTGAGAGATACTTGCGTCTTGTTCATAGAAGACCTTACATGGCATATGAAATCTTTCCATATTTTTTCTGAGCATAGCACCTTACTTGCCTCTCATCACTCCAGGACTTGGGTTAAGCAATTCTTTAACCTTTATTAACTCTAGCCTTTCATTCCACCCACGGTGGGTTCACACCAAAGACAAACCAGCTCATAGAACACCATTTGTGAAAGGATTGCTGAGATTCCTAGGACTGAGATGGGGAGGAGACAGTATATATTCTATTTAGTACACTCTATCTCGATATACAGTTTTAGAAAAGCCTGTATGTGAAGAATGTCCAGGGATACATTTAAGACACCAAATAATTTCAGTTACTAGAAGGGCACCAATATGGGATGCAGATAATAAAGGCTGTTAGGCTTAATTGAAGGTAAGTATTCCTACAGTCATTTAATCTTATTCTTTTTTGAATAAATGAGCCTTAAATGTCAACTTTAATCTTCCAATGTCCTCAAGATTTTGACACAACTAGATCTATTTCCTTCTGTACAGATGATCCCAGGTTGTTAACTTTGTACTTAGTTTATGATATTTTCTATTTTTTTTTCTGATAACTCTCCCTCTTAAAACAATCAGTGTACCTAATTTCAGGAGATTCCTGGGCTTCTCTCTTGTTTTATATTTCTAAGACAAGGAAACCTTGAATGATTCACATGCAATTCCAGTGCATATATTTAATCCACTGACTTTGGAGCATTTAGTTTGGCTTGCTGGATGTCTTCTCCCATCCCCTTATTTTCTAGTTATTTTCTGCATTCTGAATATGAAAAATAGGTGGAGGGAGATTTGGCCCTTGCATTTTGAAAAACATAAATGTCTACTTTAGTTTTAAGGACCTCAAGAAAAGCTATCTAATCTTGGAGGCTTTATGTTTTATGAATGAACAAGTGGTTTCTTTCAGCTATTCTGTTAAGAACAATTTTTTCAAATGATTGAAATTTGCTGAGTGAATGCATGTGCATTTTGCTGTTGTTGGAAAGATGTGAAATACAGCAGCAGTGGGTGGGCCTGGTCTCAGTTAAACTGTAATGTGGATGAGGTCTGCCTTCAGGGCCCTCACACATTCCTTTCTGTTACCCAGTTCCTGTTTCCTGGGTCTCATCCTCCACCTGTCCTTGCTTCCAGTTACTTAGATTCTCAGGCCACTTTGCAGTCTGGGCTCATTTTTGCTTGCTCTGCCTGCAAAGGCCTAGCCCTAGGCAGTGCATAACGCCCTCATTTGGCCCTTCCAGCCAGTTTTCTAAGCTAAACAAAGTAGATTCGTAATCTACCTGGATCCCAGCTAGCTGCCACTACTGGAAATGAGTGCCACTACTGGAACTAAGCCTCATTAAGGTATTAATGCATTGAAATGGTTTAATAAACTATTTTTTTCCTGAGATTACAGGCAGTATAATAAGAAACACTTAAGGTCCATTTACATTTAAGTCAAGGGAATTATCATTCTAAGGTGGAATTTCAGGCAAGTCCATGGTCCAATAGGCCTAGCAAGAGGGCAGCTTTCTGTATTTCCCCTGAGACAGACTAATCCCTATCTTCATGGGCTTTCTTCCTGTCTGGCTCTGTCAGTAAGGTGTTTGGGATATGGATATCTTCCTTATCACCAAGGTGGCTGGGTATTGCTTTCCAGCTGTGTTCCTTCTGGGTTCATATGTAGGGGTTGGGCCTGTTTATGACCATTGCCACCAACTCCTGGACTGATTTCCAGCCCTGCTCCAGATTTGGCTCTCTTATCTCTGCCCCACTTGACCATTCTGAAGCTACATTCTCTGTACTTCTTTGTGATAGAACCCATTTGGACTTGTACCAGAGATAGCATATGTAGAATATGGACTTTCTTCGTGACTATTAACTTCTCCTTGGGGCTGCTGATTCTTCTCCCACATTTCCTACATTTACTACTTACCCCCTTTTCTCTAGCTCTGGCTGTCTCCCAGTGGCCGGCAGTGCTCACTTGACCTGTAGATATTGTGGAAAACCATAGAGTTATAATACATACAGTATATGCAGAGGACATAAAGCATTTTGTAGTAAAGAAAAATTCATGGTTTGAACCTTGGTTGCTCCTCAGAGATACTTATTCCACTTTATCAAGGATACATACCCTTTACCCCACTTCACCCAGAGTCTTCATTTTTCCAAGATAAACTATCCATTCCTCTTTGGAACGAATTGTCAGATTCTTCATATACTATTTATTATTCTCTTATAGGAAATATACTTTGCTAATGTCTCCCTGAAAATTTGGTGTCCAAAGAGGAACAAACTATAGGCAGTATGAGAGTTCACGTAAGTGTTTTACCAACTGGCCTGCATTTCTCCATCTTGTCCTCAAAGACATGATGGCAAACTTAAAAAAAAAGCCTTACTGAAATCCAGATTGACATTGTCAGAAAGGAGCTATTTGACTTAAACATGCATACAAACACACAAGTAACAACAGGACATTTATGCGTTACAACTTAAATATGCAAAATAAAAAGTAGTATCATTTACTTCTTATACATGCTCTCATTTTGTCCTCAATCCCATATTCTATTCAGTAGTAAGAAAAAAAATCAGTCTAAAACTTGTCAGTTCTTGGTATCTGGATAACTTGGCATCTTTGGTTTTTAAACTGACTCTGTTAAGTTAGCTCAAGTGTCTTTCAGATAAATATTCATTTAAATTCAGGATTCAAACTTCTTACCAGAAAAGGATATTTCTTTTTTGTTTTCAAGGATTTGCCCCTCTACTTTCTGCTCCCTAAGACATCATATGGGTCTCAGCAAGGGCAGCCGCGAGGAGGCCAGTGTATTGTAATGAATTATTGTCTGGGTGTTTGTGCTGTCTTTGGAAACTTCTCTGGTCACTGTGGAGATGTTTTTTTTTTTATCTGTCTGGATCATGGAGCTGCTGGTGTCCACTATGGAAAAACTTGGCTGGTAACAACACTGTATATCAGGGGCAAGGGTAAAACATCTACCTGTTCTAGATCATGACCTATTCTCTCATCCTAGTGAAGTCCAGGTAAAAAGTGAGGGACACAAAAAAGATGACAACGAGATGATGACTGTGTGGGGCTGAGAATGAGCAGTACATTTCGGGCTGCTGACTTGTAAAATGGACTGAATATTTGTGTCCTCTTAATATTATACATTGAAATTCTTACCTGCAGTATATTTGGAGATGGAGACTTTGGGAGGTAATTAGGTCATGAGGGTATAGCACTCATGAGCAAGATTAGTGCTATTGTAAAAAGAACCATGAATAACTCTCTTGCCTTCTTTCTTTTGTGTAAGGGTACAATGAGAAGTTTGCAACCTGGAAGAGGCCTTTCACTATGCTGGCACCCTGATCTCATATTTCTAGCTTCCAGAACTGTAAGAAGTAAATTTTTGTTTTTTATAACCTATCCAGTCTATGCAGCCTGAGCTAAGACTCTTGGCAGTGGATAGCTACTGTGGCTCTGGCTGCTAGAATTGCTGTTGCTAAAGCCAGCTCCTAAGCCCTTGGTTCATTTCAGCAGGGAGTTTGGAGGTCAGGAGTCAGCTGTCCACAGGAACACTTTTGCAAATCTGGAATCCCAGTGTAGCAATCCATGTTTCAGGTTCTTTGTTCCAGAAATGCAGACAACTCAATACAGGTGCTCATTTTTAGACGTTACATTGTGAGAGAAAAGCAACTGCTAGAATCGGGGGGCGTGGAACAGAGTGGACAGAGTGCAGGCTTTGGAGACAGAGCCAGGTTTACTTTTCCCTGTTCCCTTTGACCTTGAACTTTTCTGAGTTTCATTATTATTAAAGCAGAGGTAACAAATGCCTATCTGATTTAAGAAAACAGTAAACTGAAGCTATATTTCTAAATCATAACAATATCTTCTAAGCCCAAATACTGTTTTTCAAACATTCCAAAGAGATAGATGGCAGCTTGCTTCCTTCATCATTGGTTGGCTTCATCAACTATGACATTTACCCCCAGTACAACCATTTTTCATTGAGACAAATGCCTTTTCTCCTCAGAGGATCTTCCTTTTCCTGACAGAGCCCAGAGGATCCCCATGAACCTCCTTCCGCTCCCTCCCCTTGGGATCTAGGACCACACTAGCCCTGTCTCATTGCCCTCATTACTCAGCCCAGGGAGGACTGGTAAGAAGTCCCTCTGTGGCTTGTTGACATCAGCTCTGAGGATGTGCAAGATGGATTAAGAAAAGGCATCTGATAGCTTTTACTTTTCAGGAAGCACAATGTTTTTCAAATCAGAAGCAAAAGGATTTAGCACGGGAGGCTAGGACTGCATTTCTGTCAAGGGGAGACAGCTAAACTCCCTTTCCCCTGAGGTCCTTCTGTGTTTCCCGCTGGGCTGTGTTTCCCACTGGGCTGTACCTCCCTGTCATGCTTTAAGCCTTCCCTTCCTGGTCTTCCTTCCCAAAGCCTCTCAGCTGAGCCCTGCTTTGCTCTCAATCCAACGTGTGAGAATGAACCTGAAGACAGGGAGGATAGAGAAGTCCTGTTCTGGGAGGAATAACATGGGTTGTATTCTCATGTTGTGTAGGAGGGCTTTGCCCAGAAGCTTCTGGGTGCGTCCTCCGCTTATTTACTTAATCTAGTTTCTGCAGCAAGAGTTACAAAACAGAAGAGCAACTAGCTTTCCTACCATTCTTTGGCCCTGAAAATATCCAGTGGGGGGCATGGCATCCTGGCTAAAGAAACGTGGTCCAAATCCTGAGTGGTGTAGTGCTTCATTTCCTCCTTGCCTGGGGAAAGTGGCTCCAAATACTGACTACTTCTTGTCTTCCCCAGTGACTTGCCCCTTGCCTGGCTGTCTCTGGGGGTGTGGGGAGAGTTGGGAGGGAGAGAAATCTCAGTTGCATAGTTGTATTTCTCTTGCTGACAGAATTCTCAAGCTTTTGGAGCCAAGAATTAGGACTGGAAGTGTTCCTGGTCTTTCCAGTGAGGCTAAACCATTGTCTTGAAGTATATGAAATCTTAAAAGTGCAGCTCGGTCTGGGCTGTCTGTAACCTGCAGTGATCTCTAGAGAACCCTGCAGATCTCTTTTGTTAGGAGTCCACGATTCTACAACACGTACCATTTGCTGGATACTGAGGTCTTGTGCCAGGAGGCATGCCATAGAATCAGATGACCAGAAGGTGGCACTAGTAGTATTTATAAGGAGCCACTGCAGAAGTTTTGGTCAATGAGACAGCACTTGCTTCTTTCCAGCTCTCTAAAGTGAAACAACTGTGTTTTGTTAACACCATGTTACACAGAGCTTTTTTTGTGGATGTCTGCTTTCACCCAAACCATCACAGCCTACTTTCTTGCGGTGTTAAGAGTGTTACTTACGATGAATTCGAAGGCCGGAAGGTTTTGTTTGTTGAAGTTTGCTCCATGCATTTAAGATGCTTTCTATTCTTTGAAGCGTTGACAAAAACAGTCCTGAATTCTCTGGGAAATGAGAGACCCCGTTTGTTTAGCAACTGTTCTCCCTGCTCCCTTCACCCACTTTGGGACTGTTCCAGAGGTCTAGATGCAAAGTTGATATTGTCTGCCCTGTCAAGCTTTCAGCTTGTCAAGGCTTTTAATATTCTTTGTATGAGTTTAATGTAAAAAGACATCAAGTTATTGCTGCCTTTTACATGACTAATAGACTGCCTCATAAATAAGTAACTCTGTCTATATGGTTTTAACAGTAAAATAACCTGCTTAAAAGGAACTTGAAAGCCACTAAGAAACTTGGGAGAAACTCAGCAAGAAACCTCCCTGTCTGTGCCAGTTTGTTTAGGAGAGGAAGATTTTTTCCAGAGGAAGCAGTTGGCAACAGTCCCATTAATGGCAACATAGAAACCTACATCTTACACATTTGCTGGTAGCTTTCTAGAACAGGGGACTACCAGTCATGGGATGAGGAACTACGGCAGACATGGCAAACTTTTCTGTAAAGACCCAAATAATAAATATTTTTAGGCTCTGTAGGCCATAAGGTCTCAGTTGAAGCTACTCAGCTCTGCCACTTGAGCTCAAAAACAGCCATGGGTGATATATAGATGAGTGGGGATAGCTTTGTTCCAATAAAACTTTCTTCATAAAAATAGGCAGCAGGCTGGATTTGACTCATGGGCCATAGTTTGCACAACTCTGAACTAGAAAAAGGGAGAATTTTTTTTTCCTTCTCCAACATGAACATTTCCTTTTTTGATGCTCTTGTTTTGTTAGAACGGTAGCTGAGGGTTTTCAATGTGTGTTTGACCTTGTCCTAGCAGATTTCCCACTGTTATAGGAACACAAGGAGCAGAGCAGGTTCTGTTTCTGCTATGGCCACTGCAACTAGGAGAAATCACTGACAGAAGTAGAGGATGGCAGCTGGGTGTCTTATCTCCTTCTTAGTGCTTAAAGGTAAGGGTTTGTATTGGATCAAGTGGATTCAGCATAATCTTCTGGTGGCGTTGTATTTGGCTAACATTGGTCTTCTAAATTAGGAGTTAGCACAGGACATGGGCCAAATCTGACACTCTACCTATTTTGATAAATAAAGTTTTATTGAAAGACAGTCATGCCCATTTCCTTACATATGGTCTTTTGTCATTTTACAATGATGAAGTTGAGTGGTTGCGACAGAGGCCTTATGACTTACAGAGCTTAAAGTATTTACTGTTTGTCCCTTTATAGAAACAAATGTGCTGACCCATGCTTTAGAGGACTGCTTTTCAGACACTGTGAAGGGCTACCTTCCCTCTTTCATTTCTTTTAAAAAATCCGTCATGACCATGTGTAGTTCTGCTGTCCATGACTGATAGCAAATTTTGTCACATCCAACTCACCACATCAGGCCTGGAACCCACCCCGCCCCCCTGGTCCATTCCTATCAAAGGAGATGAGTCTTTACTGTATGTGCTTTGGATGTGACCACAAGGTCAAATCACTGTAAGTGTTTTAATTGATTACACTCAAATTCTGTACTTCTCTAGTAATGGATTAGGAACAGTTTGCAGATCAGCAGCGTGGTTCTAGGGCACTACTACTCAAAATGTGGTCTTTGAATCATCAGTACTGCTTAACTATTTGTTAATATGCAATTTCTGATTTATTTCAAAAGTCTCAGGTGGGGCTTGTCATTCAGAATTTCTAATAAATTTCCAGATGAGGTTGATGCCACCAGTCCTTGGACCATATTCTGAGTGCCATTGCTCTAGAGGTATTTCTAAAGGGGTCAAATCTAACATCAGATATTGCCTGTACTCACAGAATGGTGCTGGCTACACTATTCCCATTTTACTGATCAGGACTATCTTATATAGAAAAGTGAAGCAATTTGCAATGGGAACCAAGAATGAAACACAGATGTCATTAACTAAGAGATGCCTAAGAAATATAGGTGCTCTTACCCTACCCTATACATAATATTTTAATCTGGTAGTCAGTTTTCCTCGTGCTCACACCAGCTCTGCTTGCTACATCGCTGGAACCAAATCAGCAGTGATTTTGATTATGGCCTGTGAAACAAATATGGAACATAAAGAGAAATGCACATTTCTCTTAACCCCAACCCCCTTTCAACCCCTACCTTTTTTGTTTCCTTACTCTTCTCATATTATTGTGTGTTGTTTGGAGAGTTTCCAGATCTTCACGTGGACATGCAAGCCATTGGGAATGAATATGTCAAGTAGGAAATGAAATCCTTTTTATGTTTTTGTAATGGTAACACATGAAAAATGTACTTAAATAAATTGGACAAATGCATTTCTTTATTACTTGGAGGCACTATTGTAGCCACATATCCAGGATTGGGATGTGCATGTGGAGATTTCTGTCACTAAAGCTGGATTCTGCCTGTTTCCTGTCCTCCCTTAGCTGCTGTTTATCAGCTGCTGCTTATCATTTTAAATGTTCTGGGATACTGAAAAGAATAGAAAACGAGGCTAATAAGGGAACTTAACTTCCTGGGTTGCTTACCATGATGTTTATTTAGGAGACAAATCTCCTTTTAAAAGATTCACCCCATGTAGGACATTAAAAATGCTGATGATGTTTCCTCATCAATTCTACAACAAAATTGCTTTGTTCTTGTATCTATACTGTTGTTCCTGTTCATAAATCAGTTTCAATTGGAATTAATTTGTAATGTATCAAAGCAAAGTTATAGCCATGTTCTCTTAGATAAAGTGCCAACCTGGGGCAAAGCCTTATGTGTCAGCTTCTTTGTAAGGACCCACCTCCTTCTCCTTATGGTACACTGGCCCTTTTACGTTTCTTTCTTTTTTTTTTAAATTGCCTTCCTGAGATAATGTCAAAACCATGGCAACTTTTCGTTGGTAGTTTGACCAATGTTAAAGTAATGTCACAACGGCATTTGAAATGAGGAATTCTGTTTTCACAAAGCACAGCTGTGTTGTTTGTGATGCTTTGTGTATTGAATAAGTTTGTCTTTGTCATTTGAATTCCCAGAAAATTTGAATTCTCTGTTGGAAAATTCAGAAAGCTATCAATATGAAATAGATTTCCGTAGGCTTAAACTAACCAACAAGAAAGCATCCACAACTTAACCCTTCCAAACTTTTCTTTTTTCCAAGCAAGGAAGGTGAAAGCCCATCCTTCTGTCTTCTCTTTTCATCAGCTGTGGGACCATCCACACAGGCTTCCTACATACACTTCAACCCCTCCCTCTCCCTCCTTCCACTCCTCCAGTTCAGGTGCATTTTCTCATCTCTGTCTTGATTTCTGATATAGCTCCTGAGTGGTCCTGAGACATTGATCACCACCTGCGGAGGTCTGTCTTGCAGACCCTGACTCAATCAATGGATGAATGAATGCACTCACACACACCAGCATACAGTGAATCTGAGTGGGCTAGGTATGGTCATCAGCTGCTTTCAGAGGGAGATTGCCGCTAACCAGTCATGACTCCCTGTACCTCCTCACATTTATTCAGTATATATTTAATAAGAGAAGTTCTAAGTCAACAGGTTTGTGGATAACTAACATGGTTTAAAGAGTGGTTTTACGAATGATAAAAGCTTTTAGTTCTGGGGCCCATAGTAAACACCATTAACAGGTAATTCCCTTTTGACCTCCCCCTGAGAGGACCACCCAGCACAGAGTTTACATGAGTAAACAAATTAGAGTAGAAATCAAGGAATGTGGGATAAACAAACTTAACTGGGGAAGCTTTTGTTGTCCCTAAACCTTCACCCTATGACTTATTACTCTAATGTAAGAATTGCTTGCCTTTATCCTATTCCATCAAAACCTTTCAGCCTTCCAAAAGATTTTAAGACTGTAATCTTATAACTTTCCCTAATATTTTCCTAATATTTTACCAGCTATCCTGAGTCAATCCCAACATGGTTCAACTGCCAAAAGTCTTACTCTTCTCGTCTGCCTGAAATTCAAATATGACTGTGTCATTCCCTTTCTGAGACTCACCATCACCATAGGGATGTCATCCCATCACATCTGCATTCCTGGCCAGACCTTCTATTATCCGGCCCCCATGTTTGTCATCGCTACCTCCCACCACGCCCTGCATTGCACTTTGTACTCGAGTAATATACAACTATGTGTAGTTTTCAAAAACAGCATGCTGTTCCATACCTGGTGCCTTTGATTATGATTTTTTCCTCTGCCTATAAGACTCAGCCCCAGTGGTTTTCAACCAGGGACAATTTTGTCCCTTGAAGAGACAGTTGCCAATGTCTACTGATATTTTTGTTTGTCATAACTTGGGGAAGTGTGCTACTGGCACGTAGTGCATAGAGTCCCAGAATCTCAGCCTTCTATAACGAAGAATTATCTAGCTCAAATGTCAATAATGCCAAGTTTGAGTAACCTTGCTCTACCTCTCCTTTTCTAGTATGATAATTTCTACTTTCTAATTATGATTTAGGTAAGACATCCTGTCCTCTAGCAAATTGTCCTTGATCCTTCCTTTTGTAGGATTGGGGAAGTAGCCCTTTGCTGTTCTATGAAACAGTTCTCTGTGTATACCTATACCATATTTTCATAGGCCATATATTACTGTAATTATTTTTTATTTTTAATAAAGAAAATACAAGTGTTAACAAATAAGCTGACAGATTGTCCCAGAATAATGGCTAAATCCCACATTCTTTGTTCACAGCACAGCCAACAGGTGGTTCAGCTACCACTCCTTAGGCTTAAGATGGAAACAAATTCAGAAACCAGCTCTACCACCAACCATCCTCCCTCCACACCATCAAAACAAGAAGAGAGGCTATCCCCTTACTAACATTTTGGAGAGCAGATGCTTTCTTTCCCCAAGGGTAAGAGGAGGTCCTGAAAGAATTTCCATTAAAAAAAAAAAGGTTGGGAGGGCAACCTTCCAAAAGGATAACTGTCATTTTTATTTCTTTTTGGGATGTCTGCTTTGCCAGGGAATTGGAGAAAATCAGATGGGAGTAGTGAGCTTTTTACCATTGGTCCGTGTTGCAGTAACCAGCCATCCATACCAACTGTGTTTTGTGTATATACAATGAGTGAAAACAGCAATTAATAACCAAACTCAGGCAAGACTGCAACAAATCAGGCAAGACTGGCCCAGTCAGAAGGGTAGTTTTTGTTCTTTTCTTGCTCCTTGAGCCCCACCCTGACAGGGCAGCAAGTGGCAGTGGGTAGAAGAAGGGGAGATGAGAGGTGTAGAAGTCAAACCCTCCACTTCAGGTGAGTGAAGTCAAAGCTCCTGCCTGTACTTGGGGCAGGGTTGGGAGTAGAGAGAAAAAATTTGAAACAGATGTGCTATAGAAGTCTTTTTTAAAAAAATAAATAGGTCTAAATCATGGAAATAGAAAGGGTACTGTTTGTATAAGTCAGAGTGTCTGAAAACTTATGGAACTGGGTCAAGATTATATTAAGGAAGGTACTACTTATATAAGACATCTAGGAATAGCTACTGCCTAACAAGTCACCTTTATATCCAATGAGTTGACAGGGCTCAATAAGCCAGTTACATATATCTACAATAAAAAAATTTCAAACAGTACAAGAAGAGATCATAATTATACTGTATAAAAAAGCCATAATCTGTATGTCAACAGAACACTAGGGAGCTTGCGGTCTTCTTTCTTCTTCTTCATATATATATATATATATATATATACATATATATATATACACACACACACCAATAACAAGGGCTGAAGTTGAGGCAACAGTTAATAGGGCTGAAGTTGAGGCAGCAACCAATTCTTCCAGGTTTAAGCTTGGGAAGGTGCAACTGCCCAGGAATTCATCCATTTCTTTCAAGTTTACTGGTTTATGTGCATAGAGTTGTTTGTAGTAATCTCTGATGGTAGTTTGTATTTC